>PVJL010002919.1:0-175659 GCA_004026885.1 Lyroderma lyra
CACTGTGAACAGCGCTGCAATGAACATTGGGGTACATAAGTCTTTGCGGACAAAGGTTTTCAAGTTCTTTGGGTAGATCCCCAGAAGGGGGATTGCTGGGTCAAATGGTAGCTCCATTCCCAATTTTCTGAGGAACCTCCACACTGCCTTCCACAGTGGTTGTACCAGTTTGCACTCCCACCAGCAGTGTACCAGAGTTGGATTGTTTGGTTTTTTATTGTTGAGTTGTATGAGTTCTTATATATTTTTTATATTAGCCCCTTACCAGAGGCATTGTTTGCAAATATTTATTCTCTTTTGGTTGATTGTCTCATTGCTTTGTCGATGGTTTCTTTTGCTGTGCAGAAACTTCTCAGGTTGGTATAGTCTCATTTATTTATTTTTGCTTTTATTTCCCTTGCATTTGAGGTGAGGTTCATGAAGTACTCCCTGAACCTGAGGTCTATAAGTTTAGTACCATTGTCTTCTTTTATACAATTTATTGTTTTGGGTCTTATGTGTAGGTCTTTAATCCATTTTTCAAAAATTTTGGTATGCGGTGACAATTGCAGTTCAGATTCATTATTTTGCATATGGTTTTGCAATTATCTCAGCACCCTTTATTGAAGAAGCTTTCTTTTCCTCTTTGTATTTTTTTCACTCCTTTGTCAAAAAATTATCTGTCTATATGTTTGTGTGTTTATTTCTGGGTTTTCAATTCTGTTCCATTGATCTGTGTTTCTGTTTTTCTAGCAATACCAAGCTATTTTGATTATTGATGATTTGAGTACAGATTGAAATTGGGGAGTGTGATGCCTTCAGTCTTATTCCTTTTATGTAAGATTGCTTTGGTGATTCTGGGTCTTTTGTGGTTCCATACAAATCTGATGATTTTTAAAGTCTATTTCTTGAAAGATTGTCCGTGGGATTTGATGGGCATTGCGTTAAATCTGTATATTGCTTTAGGTAATATGGTGATTTTTAACTCTGTTGATTCTTCCAATCCATGAACAAAGAAAAATTTTCCATTTCTTTGTGTCCTTTTCAATTTCTTTTAGTAGTGTCTTATAGTTTTCAATGTATAAGTCCTTCATTTTCTTTGTTAAGTTTATTCCTGGGTATTTTATTCACTTTGTTGCATTTGCAAAAGGTATTGTTTTTCTCATTTCTTTTTCTGAAGTTTCATTGTTTATATATAAAAGTGCAATTTATTTTTGTACATTGATTTTGTATCCTGTTACTTTGCTGTATTCAGTTATTATTTCTAATAGTTTTGGAGTGGAGTCTCTAGGATTTTCTATATAAAGTATTATGTCAGCTGCAAATAGTGACAGTTTAACTTCTTCTCTTTCAATTTAGATGCCTTTTACTCTTTTCTCTTGCCTGATTTCTCTTGCTAGAACTTCCAGTACTATATTGAATAGCAGTGGTGATAGGAGGGATCCTTGTCTTGTTCCTGATTTTAGGGGAATGGGTTTCAACATTTCCCTATTCAATATAATATTATCTCTGTTTGTCATATGTTACCTTTATTACACTGAGGTACTTTACTTCTATACCCATTTGATTAAGTGTTTTTGTTATGGGCCAAACAGAGTAGCCAGCCCCCACTTCACTAAAGACTCTTTTTTCCTTGTTCTTTAGCTCTTATTCTCACCTTTTCTTAGGTTTTTTTTTTTTTTTTTTTGCTTTTTGGTATGTGGGTAGCTCCCTGACTGGGAATCGAACCCAGGCCTCAGCGCTGACAGCGCCAGCACCGAAGCCTTAAGCCACTACACCATCAGGGAACTCCCATTCTTAGTTTCAATCACTTTCCTTATCAATTTTTTCTGGCTCCTCCCCTGGAGCAATGGACTTTTCACCCTGCAAACCACCTAGTGACAAGGGCTTTAACACCTATTTCTCTGATTAATGCCTTTAAACTACTAATTGAATTAATTTCTCCTAATTTAGATACCATCAGATTACTAGCAGTACCCCAACAAGGCTCACCTCGACCAAAGAAGTCAACATGGCGGATCTCAAGGCCCCTTCCCCTTTTAGATCAGATAAGATGAGAGCTCTGTGGATCCCCAATAGGTAGGGACAATGATTATTTTCAGCGGGAAGCAGATACAGAAGATGAGACGTCCAGCCCCTCAGGTTCCCTTGGAGATTTGTGGGGGTCGCGTCTCTCAGAAGAGTGTGAGGAAGGCAGATAGAATAGGGAAATCTTGGGAACCCCTCCCATGAGACTCGCCCTGCTGGAATAGTGAATGCCTTGATATCACCCTTTCACTAGTAGTCCCTGCCCCAGGCTAGGCAGCCACAGGAGGAAATTTCAGGCAAATACAGGGAAGATAGAGGGCCCAAGAAGCCCATCAGTTTGGGACAGTTCCTAACACCTTCATGGCAGGAGTTACAATGCCCTTCATCTCACCTGGGCCTCATGATAGTATCATTGTAATAACATACATATGCCCGGAAGTTTATTAATATCATCATAACAGATTGAACTCTGGGACAGGGCATGCGCAGTCAGAAGTTATTATGTAATAAGTCCCTTTGTCAACCAGATTTATCAATTAAGAGTCTCCACAGGTGTCTCCTCTGAAGACTTAGAAGAAAATAAAAGGACCAGAAGCCTCATTGATCCAGGATCCTGAGCCATTCTCTTTGCTTGAGCCCACTCCTACTTCTTTGGAGTGTACTTTCTCTGCAATAAACTAACCATTTGTTTCACCACTTTACTTTTGAGGTGTCTCATTCAATTCCTTGCTTGAGATACCAAGAATCTGGACATCATGTCAACAAGAACACCCCATTTTCCGGTAATATTTTGATCATAAGTGGATGTTTATGTTTTTTCTGCATAAATTGATAAAATTAGATGATTTTTGTCTTTCATTTAATTTATGTGGTGTATCACATTGATTGATTTGCATATGTTGAACCATCATTGTGTCCCTGGGATTAATCCCACTTGATTGTGGTGTATAATATTTTTAACACATTATTGTATTCTATCTGCTATTATTTTGTTTAAGATTTTTGCATCTGTGTTTATCAGAGATATTGGTCTATAGTTTTCTATTTTTCTGTTATCCTTACTAGGTTTTAGTGTTAGGGTAATGTTGGCTTCATAGAATGAGTTGGAAAGCCTTGCCTTTTCTTCAGTGTTTTATAAGAGTTTAAAGAGGATATGCGTTATTTCTTCTTTGAATGCTTAATAACACTTGTTGAGGCCATCTGGCCCTGGGCTTTTGCCTTTGGGAAGGATTTGGATGCTTATTTCAAATTACTTACTATTGATTGTTCTATTTAAATTATCTAGTCCTTCTTGGTTCAATCTAGGTAGACTATATGTTTCTAGAAACTTGTCCATTTCTTCAAGGTTGTTAAATTTCAAGGCATATATGTAGTCCTTCATAATATTTTCATATAATCCTTTCTACATCTGTGATATCAGTTGTAATTTCTTCCCTTTTATTTCTAGTTTTAGTTATTTTTGTCTTTTCTTGATGTTACTTGGTTTGTCGATTTGTTTTTTGTTTTTGTTTTTTTTTTTGGAAGAACCAGCCCTTTGTTGTATTAATTTTTTCTATTGTTTTTGTGTTCTCTATTTCATTTTGTTCTGCTCTAATTTTTATTATTTCATTCCTTCTGCTGAATTTTAGCTTTTTTTGTTCTCTTTTTACTAGTTCTAAGATGGGATGTCAGGTTGTTTACTTGTGATATCTTTAGTTTCTTAAGATAGGCCTGTAATGATGTAAATTTCCCTCATATTAATGATTTTGCTGCATCCTAATCACTTTGGTACATTGTATATTCATTGTCATTAGTTTCTATGTATTTTTAAATTTCTTTTATTTCTTCTTTGATCCATTCATTTTTAAAAATAAGATGCTATGTAATCTTTACATATATGTGTTTTTTTTCTTTTTACCTTTTGCAGTTGATCTCTAATTTCAAAGCTTTGTGGTCCAAGAATTCACTTGGTATGATTTATATTTTCTTGAATTTGCTGAGGTTCGTTTTGTGTCCCAGCATATGGTCCAGCATATGGTCTATCCTTGAGAAAGTTCCATGAGCACTAGAAAAGAAGATACAATCTTTTGTTGTTGGACGAAGTGTGCTGTAAGTGTCGATTGTGTCCAATTGCTGTAATGTATCATTTAAGCTGATATTTTCTTATTTATTTTCTGTTTCGATGATCTGTCTATGGCTGTTTAGGGGATATTTAAGTCCCTTCCTATAATTGTGTTTTTGTCAGTTTCTTCTTTGAGATCTGTTACTAGTTACTTTGTAAATTTTGTTGCTTCCTGATTAGGGGCATATATATTAATGAATGTAATGCCTTCTTGTTGTATTGTCCCCTTTATCATTATGAAATGCCTATCTTTGCCTCTTATTATCTTTTTAATTCTGAAGTTTGTTTCATCAGATATAAGACTGGCTACTCCTTCTTTTCTCTGTGTGCAATTTGCTTGGAATATTATTTCCCACCCTTTCACTTTGAGTCTATGTTTGTCCTTGTGGCTGAAATATGTCTCTTGGAGACAGCATATGGATGGGTTTTGTTTTTTAATTCAGTCTGCTGCTTGTGCTTTTTTTATTGGTGAGTTGAATCCATTTATATTTTGGGTAATGATTGATACATAAGGTTTTTCATTCATCATTTTATCTTCTGATTTTTGGTCATTTGTTGTCATTATTCTTTTGCTTTCTCTGTCTTTTTATTTTATTATTATTATTATTTTAGTTTTATAGTGTTCTATGATTTTTTTCTACTGGTTAACTTTTTTTTTGGTTATGTGTCTTAGTTCTGAGGGTTTTTTTGTTTGTTTGTTTGTTTGTTTTTTGTTTTGTTTGTTTTTTTAGTGGTTTCCATGAGGTTTATGAAAAAAAAAATATTCGTATCTGTAGTGGTTCCTTTTCTTAAGCATGCTTCTTATCTCCATTCTGTTTTGGAAATTTCAACCTTTACTTCCTCTCTTTATGTTTTTGCTGAGCCAACTTTTTCCCATTTATTTTGACTTTTTGTTCCAGGTCAAATAGCCTCCTTCAGTATTTCCTGAATTGTCAGTTTTGTGTTAGAGAATTCCCTCAGTTTCTGTATGTCTGCAATAATCTTTTTTCTTCTCTCATATCTAAATGGTAACTTTGCTGGATAAATTATTATTGGCTGATAACTTTTTTCTTTCAGTATTTTGAATAATTAATTACACTCCCTCTTGGCTTGTAAAGTTTCTTCTGAGAAAACTGACGACAGCCTCATAGGCTTTCCTTTATAGGTTGCAACCTTCTTTTCCCATGCTGAGGTTTCTTTCTTTGTCCTTGAACTTTAACATTTTCAGTATAATGTGCCTTGGAAAAGGTTTGTTTTAATCCAGGTAGTTAAGGATCTGTTTTGTTGTTGTTGTTTTGCTTTGTTTTGTTTTTTTTAAATTTGGGGTTTTAGTTCTTTCCAAAGGTTTGAGAGGTTTTCACTACTATTTGTTTAAGTAAGGTCTCTGGATATATGGTACTCCTATTATTCTTATCTTGTTCTTCCTAATGGTGTCAGATATTTCTTATGTAGTTTTTAAATTTTTTTTACTCTCACATCTTCCTGTTCTTTATTCTGTTACAATTTCATATTTCTATCTTATAAATCAGCAATTCTTTCCTCCATCTGGTTGGCCCTGCTTCCTATGCTTGCTAATTCTGATTTTGTTTCTTTTATTTCATTGTTTATCTCCAAACTTCTCTTTGATTTGTTTTCTCATAGTTTTAATTTATTTGTTAAAGTATTCCTTTAGTTCACAGATTTTATTTCTGAGATCATTTAGCTCCTTCTGTGTGCTCCACCCATTTTCTTTTTTCTCTCTGAGTGTTTTTAGAATTGCAGTCTTGAATTCCGTGTTATTTAGATAATATAATTTCATATCTTTCAGTCCTTTTCTGTAGAATTTTCTTTCTTTTTTTTTTTTCTGTGCCACTTTGTTCCCTAAGGTAATCACTGTTCTCTTCTTGGGCATAAGGGCTTTTACCCTGGCAAATATGAATAGATCTTTCTTTCACTTCCCTGTTGGTGTTGCTGCTGTGTCATACAATATTTTCTCCTGTCTATTCAGTTTTCTCATACTGGGAGGTTCCCTGGGAGATGGGTTTCTTCACTTTGATCTAGTTGCCTTAATCACATTGGACTTCTTTTTGAGGAGGATATGGTAGTTGATAATATTCTATCCTCTGGAATCCCAATGCAGGCTGTAGCTGTTTTGCCTGTGTGTTGTAGTTTCCCTGAGCGCAGCTGCTGGTTTCATCTGGAAGGGTGGGGGCAAGGTTTGTTGGGTAAAGAACAGATGTAGCCTTGTTGACTATACCATGTAATGGTGGTTTCCATTTTTGTGACTAATTGCAGGCTCTAAATGGAGTTGGGGAGGTAAGCCTTGGGAGAAAATCAGGGAAAGCCACCAAGCACTGTTCCCACAGGTTTCACCTGGCTTGAGGGCAGTGCTGATTGCAAATGCTGCATGACCTGAGAACACAAACTGTCCTGGGCACTGGTTTTAGTCTGAACCCATTATTGTTTGCATGCCAAAAGCAGAAAGGGCCACTGTGGGTACACATTTTTATGTCTGTCTTTCTTCCATCCCTGAGCCCACAACTTGCCAGGGATTTTGATCTTTCCTGGTCAATGTTTCTATGGATCCTGTGCCTCCACCCTTGTCATTTCTCTGCTTCCAAGCTGCCCAGGGTCACTGTGCTTCAGCCAGTGTTCCCAGGTTCCCAGCTCACTCCCTTTTCTGTTGGGCTTGGATGGTGAACTGTGGCCCCTTCTGCCCTTTTCCCTTCTTTTCTGCTCACTTTTCTTTCCCTGACCATTAGGCGTTTTCTTGTGATGAGTGGTTCTCTCAGCTGAGGCTATGTGCTGCTTAGGGATACTCTGGTCATATTTTTGTTTTTTATCTGTTGTATTTTGTAGGAGAGTTTTTAGAAGTCTCCTGTCATGCTGCCACCTTGAGAACCCTTCTGATTGTTTTAATGTATTACTGAATTCAATTTGCTAATATTTTGTTAAAAATCTCTACATCTATGTTCATTAGGGATATTAGCCTATAGTTTTTATTGTTGTTATTGTTGTGTCTTTGTCTGGTTTGGGAATCAGGGTAATTGTAGCTTCATTAAAAGAGTTTGGGAGCCTGCTTTCTTTCTGGATTTTTGTAATAGTTTGAGAAGTATAGGTCTTAATTCTTTTTTGAATGCTTGCTGAAATTCACCTCTAAAGCCATCTGGTCGAGGACTTTTGTTTGTTGGGAGCTTGTTGATTACTAATTCAATTTCATTGTTAGTAATTGGCCTATTTAGATGTTCTGTCTCTTCTTGATTTAACCTTGGAAGTTTGTATGTTTCTAACAATTTATGCATTTCTTCCAAATTGTCAACTTTCTTGGCATATAGTTTTTCATAGCATTTTCTTATAATTTCTTGTATTTCTATGGTGTCTGTTGTCACTTCTCCTCTTTCACTTCTGATTTTATTTATTTGGGTCCTCTCTGTTTGTTTCTTGAGGAGTCTGGTTAAGGATTTTTGAATTTTTTTGATCTTTGCAAAAAACCAGCTCTTGCTTTTATTTATCATTTGTATTGTCTTCTTAGTCTCAGTTTCATTTATTTCTACCCTGATTTTTATTATTACCTTCTTTGTGCTGATTTTAGGCTTTGTTTACTGTTTTTTATTGAGTTTCCTTAGGTATAAGTTTGAAATGTTTATTTGAAATTTTCTTGTTTCTTTTGATACACCTGCATTGTTACAAAGTTTCCTCTCAGGACTTCTTTTGCTGTTTCCCACAGATTTTGGGTAATGTGCTTTCATTCTCATTTGTTTCAAGATACCTTTTGATTTCTTCCTTAATCTTATTGTTAAACCATTCATTGTTTAGTAGCATATTATTTATTCTCAATGTATTTGTGTATTTTTCACTTTTTTTAAATAATTGATTTCTAGTTTTATACAGTTGTGCTCAGAGAGGGTACTTGATATGATTTTAATTTTGTTAAATTTATTGAGACTTGCTTTGTGGCCTAACATGTGGTCTATTTTGTAAAATGTTCCATGTGCATTTGAAAATAATGTGTACTCTGCTGGTTTGGAATGTAATGCTCTAAAAATATCAATTAAATCCATCTGCTCTATCATATCACTTAAGGCCACTGTATCTGTGTTGATTTTCTTTCTGGAAGATATTAAGACAGTTTTGTGTGTGTGTGTGTGTGTGTGTGTGTGTGTGTGCAGAAAACCACTGAATGTGGTTAAGGTGTGCCCAAAAGTTAGGTGGGGCAGGGTGTCAGAAAATCACTAGGGTGGGGCAGATGAAAAGTGATAGTTTAATTAGACTCAGATATGCTGTCTGCCTGTCTCTGCATGAAGGGAGGAGGAGGGCCTAAGGAAGAAACAATAGATTCTGCCAGCACACTGGGAGAAAGCTACCACTCCAGCTTTTACCCTGAAGCCAGATTCCTCCCAATATATCCCTGGTGCCTTTCAAGTTGTTGCCTCAGAGCTGCAGCTCAGAGTAAGTGAGTCCTTCAGCAAGTCAGTCAGTGTGTGAACTTTCTAAGAGGAACACCTGAGATTCCAGCTACCCTCTGGCTTACTCAGCCAAAATTTCTGCTGGTTTTCATAGCCATAAGTTATGGGGACTTCTCTTCCCAGCACTTTCAGTGGGGAGCCTGGTATGAGGCTGGGACCTATCACTATGCTGGGCAGGACTTCCACAGTTGGGATATCATTTTCAATATTTAATGGTCACACGTGAAAGATGAGACCAGACCATTCCATATCTCTGCCTCTCTTATCAGTCTCAAATTTGCTTTTTCTGTATGTCCATAGTTGTAGGGCTTTAGTTCAGCTAGACTTCAGGCCATTCTCAATGATAGTTGTTCTGTAGTGTAGTTGTAATTGATGTGGTCTTGAGAGAAGGTTATTACAGGTTTTCTCTACTTTGCCAACTTCGGAGATATAATTATTTTAAAATTATTTTTGTATTGCCTATCTGAAGTATTATGAATAAATATATTTTCTTAGAAAAAAACATAATATCCTGCTGATGTCGGAATTAATCTCAAAATTGAGTGGTATTGCAAACATTGAAGTTAAGTTGCTGATAGCAATTTTCTTGGCATTTTGTGAAATTTTAAGTAGAAAGTAACTGAATGAAGAAATTAAAAACTGAATAGAAATAATGAATTATTGTCTTCATACATCTCTTTTATATCTGATATTCTTAAACATAATATGAATAAAGCTCTTCTTTATATACTGTTTCCTAATTGCCATTAAATTAAAGAACCAGATAATTTTTAGAATCAGTTAACCCTTTAAATTCAATATTATGAATAATTTTTAAGAATGAAATAGTTCTGTAGAAAAGTTGAAGCGTGTTTGCATATATATATAAAGTCAAATAAAAATGTATGTAAAATGCTTTAAAAATATTTTTTAGATGTATAAGTAAAACATGTACATAACATTGTAATTGAACTGTAAGGTACTATTTCAATTTTTTTCCAACAGTTTCTGTAAGTATTTATAAAATGAACAAGCAAAGCCCACTATAAACAGCTGAATAACAGCTCCTTAAACCAAAGCTTCTCCATTGCTATAACTGACTCCTAGAAATTGATATACTACATACTGTGGCAAGCTTCATTGAAAAAGGAATTTCAAAAATAAACAATATTTTTTATTTATATTTGATATTCAGGTCATTCAGAACTAAGTTCTAAACAGAAAAAATGTTTAATAATAAGCAGATATCATTTTTATTGCCACCTTCAGCTCAAATCCTGTTAGTTTTGAAGGGACAGTGGAGTTCTCAAGTCACAGTTTAAAAGTTTATTGAAGGCTGTGTTTTTATTTTATAAACCATCTAAATCCCACTAGAGTTTAAATTTTCCATCTTATAAGAAACACTTTGTTGTTAAATTGAAAGTAAATAAATAGAGCACATTCTAGAAGAAAAAACATGACAACTAAGGTGTATCAATATGCATTTCTCTTATTAGAAATTAACGTCTTAGTGTTTACTTATTTGTCTTAATAAATACCTGTAATATGCCTTTTACTGTAATATCCATTCTAGTTTATTTTTATGTACATCATTTATAGTTATATATGTGTTCATTACGTGGGTATGTAAAATAAATAATAGTGTGTGTGTGTGTGTGTGTGTGTGTGTGTGTGTGTACATATCTTTATATAACTCTGGTTTGGTTCTAACTTAAATTCCTAGGCATTTCCACAATTTTTTTATATTCTATTTTTCTTCTAGTCTGTGCATTTGATACCATTTTTTGAGGCTTTATGGCTATTTTGGAATACTACTTATTATGTTACATTATTCATTTCATGAAATATAAAATAATACATATAAACTTGTAAAAATAATTCAGTTTTCATATATTATGCTGTTTAATATCTAATTACATAATATTATTTTCATAAGAGATTCTGTTGTTAGTCTATTACTTTTTGCTCACTAAAATTATAAAAATATTACATCTTATTAAAATTAAAATAAAATATACAAAATTATATTTGCATTTTTATCTTGTTTGTGTAGTTGACTATTTTTAAAAAATAATTTTTTCACTATATTTTTATTTTTTATTATGATAGGATAGCCACTAACACTGACCTTTATAACTGATTTGTTAGAAATATTCTACATAAATAAGGAAAATATTAGTATATTTACCATGAAATTAGAAAATTAAGATTAATTGGCTAAAGTAGCAAGTCTAAATGATTACTGATATATTTTCTAAAATGGTTCTAATTAGCAAGTCCAAAATATCCTGGTGTAATTCCAAAAGTTGCTATAGAAGTCAAAATTTAGGATAAACTGTCTGAAATCCTATACTTACACTTTTATTTACCCAAATAAGCAAACAATAATTTTTTTCATTGCATCCTTGATACTTTCACTTTATCTCTGACTAAAGTTTTTGGTCTCCTAATGTTATTTACCCAAGGATAACTCTATGAGACCAAAGGACTTGATTCATAAATATGACTGAACCAGTAGATGTTCACACACACACAGATTTCTGAATAGAGGACATGTTTGTATCAACAACAAAAATTTTATATATTAGAATATTATAATAAATAATCTCATTTTTTAAAAACGTAGTAAACATTAGTTATAAATTTGTCAGTGAAGATGTCTGATCACAGAAGAGCTGGTTAAGTAAAACCAGTTTTCTTTCACTTCTGATAATTATTGTAGCTTCAAAATTGGAACACAGTATATATGACTACTGAGGTAATTAACCAAAAATATTATATGCTATCAATTCAGTTTGCTTTTGGTGTTTCAGATGTTATATTCCAAGTAGAATGAACTTGTTAGTGGACTAATTTCTATTGAGTAAGCTTCTCTTTAATTTGGCAGATTTTAAAGTGCTCAAATACATTCCAGACTCTAGATCAAATGTGACTGAACTTCTTCCCATTAATTATCAATTGGTGCGATTTTTATATAACAGAATTTAAGATTTCCTGTTCTTAATTTAAAGTTCTATCATTTTGCTATCTCTGCAATTTATAATCATTGTTTTCTATGTCAATATTAGTATATGATGAACTATTCTGATGCATCCATGAATTATTTTTTGCAACACATTATGCATATAGATCAATCAAAGTCAAGATCATAGATTTTTTTTTTAACTTCCATATTAGTCTGGAAATTTTCAAAGGTTTCACTTAGATTCTGACTTAACAATTGCTATATGTTACAGGTAACATAAGACTCTCGGATGGGAAATTTGCAAAAATGTCTTGGCATAACAGCACATTTTTAAATTTACTTTAGTGATTACTCATAAAAATCACATGAGAATGTTTAAATAAAAGCAGTCAGTGCACTTGAGTTCTACATGATCTATCGAAAGATATGCATCAATTCAAAGATTTGAACAATCACATCATTCTTTTTCCTTATTCTTCATGTGAAAAGAAAGTCTTTTTATTTGAAAATAACATTAACACAGTGTCATGATTGAGTATTTAAATGAACAAATGTCAGGAACATCGTTTTCTCATTTGTCTGGAGCTGTAGCTTGGAAACATATTATATGTTGTGGAAAATAAAACTACAAAAATGAATGAGATGTTTATTCCTCAATAAAACAGCCATTCATTTGATTTTTCTTGCTAAACATTTTTAAAAGAATAAAAGGTAACCTGAAAGTATTGACAAACTATATTAACAATGCAGCAAACCAAATAAAAAATTGTTAAAATTCTTCTAGTCAATTCAGTAAACCTTTGCTGAAAGCATTTAAAAATATGGATGGTTGCAAACTAAAATAGGTAAGCCACATGTGTGAGGGGGAAATGACTATAATCTGATGAACCACCTGGTCCCTCAAAGTGAATTATTTGTATTCAATATTTAACAAAGATTGCATACAATTTTTTTTCATGAAAATCCAATATTTCTATATTGAGCCCATACTAATTCAATAAAATCTTTTAAGTTTTTCTATGTAGCTAATTATCTTCCTAACTTGCTTAAATCTTCTACAACATAGTTCAGAATGACACCAAACAATTCCAGTTCATTAACTAGATATTTCTCTTTATAACCTGGATTTCTTCAGAAACAACAACAAAAGAAGTAATGAATTCTAAATTTCATGATATTAAGTGAACAGTTTATCACAGTCTATTTGATAACCTCTTTTAAAGAAGACTTTAATGCACAGAAAATCATTGAATGAGAAATATTGAAATCAGAACATTGAGCCACTTAACTTCTAGTGAAGTTATATTAATAAAGCCTTATGAAAAGTGGCAGTGTAAGTAAATAATGTACAAATACATTTTGTTATGTCTGCGTAAAGGTAGCTGAGTCAGGTATATATGATATAAGTATGGGAGATGGAAACATTTGATCATTGAATTTAGAGAAAAATAAAAAAGGAGTTGTTGGGGATTAGAAATAAGAAAAAAATAGGTGAAATGATTGAAGTTGAATAAGATCAGTACATACCCTGGGAACACAAGGGTTCTGTGATTGAAAAGCCTGTATGTTAAATATTATTTTATTTCTCTTAGAGAATAACAGTATTTAGTATGTTTTAGGTTCTGAAAATTTTCACACTAATACATTTAATTTTATTTAATTATTATTTTTCATATTTTTTACCTTCTAAACCATTATTGATAAAATAACTAATACATATTAGGATACTTTTTATCCAAGACATAATTGAAAAAAATTATACAATGAGGAGAGCAATTACCATTATTGAAAAATTACCTAAGTCAGAATGACTGAATTATAGAATGATTAGTTCAAGCATTGTGGGATAAAGAGCATAGAGAAGTTAGTAGAATTAAGAATCTTGAATATCATTGCTAAGGAATGTATATATTATCCATAAGCTATGAAGTTGTTAAAAAATTTTTAACAGGCATCTGATATGATCAGATTTATATTTTAGAAATATTCTTTTAAAATAAATATATAGAATGTAATTAAGGGAACAAGAATTAGGACTGATGACACTTAAGTTAAAGAGACCAATAAAAATCATTGCAAATACATTTTCAAAAAGGAGAAGAGAAGGAGAAGAAAAAAGAAAGAAAAAGAAAAACCTAAAATGTTGCTGTGGAGATGAGGCTAAAATGAGGGGAATCCAATTGGGAGATATTAAGGAAATAGAATTAGGTGGCCACATTGAATGCAGGAGAATAGTGAGATCTAGAAATATGTGAGGAATCCCAAGTCATCATGGAAAAGTCAGGGACAATAGAAGTTTAGAGAACCAGGACAGAGGAGTGATACAATTTTTAAATTGTTTTTGTGATGACATTTTAACTAGGCTGACCAGATATACCATTTTAAACAGGACAGAAAAAAAGGGTACCTTCTTGTTTCAAATAGTATGTATGGTCAGCCCAGTCTCACTGAACTAAATTCAAGTTGTCAGTAGGCTGACCACACATACCATTTGAAATAGGATAGTATCCTGGTTTTCTGTCTTATTTAAAACAGTATGTCTGGTCAGCCTACTTTTAACCTAAATCCTCTTGAATAAAATTTCTTGACTAATGGCATTGAAGAGCTTGATTGACTAGTTAAGATCTCTAGTGCATTATTAAATAAAGATTATAATAGAGGAGCAAATTTCATTCTCATTGTGGCTTGGGAAAATTTAAAATCTTTCTTTCCAGTCCCCTTGTGGAAATCAATGAGGATTTTTTTATGCTATACAGCCATTTGCCCAACTCCACATTTATTTGGTGGGATTGGCTCCTAGGTGGATTATTTGTACGGAAAAGTGCTGAATCATTCCACTACATGAAATTTTGGGGTATGGATAAGCATTATTACACACTGAAATGTTAATGGGTAGTAAGTAGAATTTTAAAGATTAGTGGTTCTTAATATACATGAGGGAATAGGAAACCAGGGCACTGACAGGTTCTATAAAGCTTTCTGGCACTGATTCACTTCCTCAGGTCTTCTTAATCTAATCCTGTCCTTTCTAATGGTACCTAACATCCCAAATCTTTTCCTTGGATTAGTGTTTGTTTTCAAGCAAATCCTAGGCAACAATATGGCCACAGGGAACAAGAGTGGGGATGAGGTTTGAGTTACCTGGTAATTTTCAGTCTCTTTTAGCCTTGGGTTGACTGTTCATATTACTGATGAACACAGTCCCCATTTCAGCCTGTTTTTTGTCAGTTCATATATTCTGTATCCTCATTTTTCTAAAACAAAAGATCTATTATTGTTCACTCTCGTGTACTTTCTCTCTTCTCCCAAGGAAAAAACACTGTTATACTTTCTTATGCTGCTCTTGGAAACCGAATGAAAGAGCGTTAGATCCTCTCTATGTCTAAATCAGGGGACCACAAACTATGACCAATGGACCACATCTGATCCACATCATATTTTTCTATGGTCTATAAGCAAATAATACTTCCTACATTTTTAATGGTTCAAAAATGTCAAAATAAAAATACTATTTTATGGCATGTAAAAATTACATAAAATTTGAATTTCAGTTTTCATAGAGAAAGGTTTTTTTATTCATTCATTTATTGTCCATGATTGTTTTCTTACAACAAGGGCACAGTTGAAAAGTTGTGATAGAGAGTATATGGCCCATTAGTCCTAAACCATTTACAATATGTCTTTTGACACAAGGAATTTGCCAAGCTCTGGTTTGGACCATTCCTCCCTCCATTAATATCTTACTATTTCAGCAGCATTCAGGTCATACAGTTGCTCTATGGAGCTCATACTCCAGAAAGTGAGACAAAAATAACCTTCATTTAGATAATTTCCTAAACTAATAGAAAGTTTCTATTTTCCTTGGGACTCCTAAGAGTAAGATGAGAGTAGCAAGTTGTTGAACAGCCAAGTTTCAACTCTCCTTCAGTCTTCATCTTCTTTCTTCAAGTCCTTTACATCAGCATTGAAATACTTTTAATAACTCCTTTCTGCACCACTGCTCTTAGCCTTTTAAAGAAAACATCTTTCTCTGTCACCAAGAAGTCTGGTTCTTATGATAGAAATTCCATTATAAAGGTTGTATTTCTGCTGTGAATTTATAAATTCAATTTAAAGTTCAAAATTTTGTTCTCTTAAACATTGTCCTGAAGATTATTGTTTGTAGAAAGCAATTGATTATGTGTTATTTGTGGTTTAAAGATAATGGATTCACAGAAGATAGGGGGAAATTCTCAAATGTCCTCTTACTACCATTTGTTGCACATGAATTGTATGTTTGTTGGCTGGTTTCTTTTCCAGGTAGTGTGATAAATGGTTCACTTGTTTACCTGTGTTTTACTTAATTGATTGTAACAACAATCCTATAAATTAGATTCTATTATCATATTATTTTAAAATGAGGTAACAGAGATACTAAGTAAAAACTTGCTTCGTTAATAACTGATGGAGGCAAAATTTGAACATTTATTGGTATGACTACAAGTTTTATGTGTGTGTGTGTGTGTGTGTGTTACAGAGAAAGAGAGACAGAGACACTCAGAAAAACTTGCTTAAAATCAGAAAAGGCAGGGGTTTCCTGGTGGTGTAGTGACTAGGCTTCGGTGCTCTCAATGCCGCAGCCTGGGTTTAATTCCCAGCTAGGGAACTACAAAAACAAAACAAAACAAAACAAAAAACAGAAAAGGCAGATTATTATATTAGTATTATACTATTCTTAGATATGAGTTTTTCTCACATTCTCATTCTAAGATGTATCAGGTGTATAAAACAGAAGCATCTGTCCAGCAACTTAGAGAATAGTTTCCAAAACCTTCACAATTATTATAATACTGAAATTTTTGAATGTAGTTTGTTAAAAGCCATAATTATTCTGAAGTTATTACCAGTATGTATAATAGTAAATTGAAAGGTTTAACACTTCAATTTAGTATGTTCTGTAGAGTATACTTCTCATGATAGTGTATTGATGGTAGTGGTATGGACAAATAAGTGGAAGAAGGTCAATGTGGTAAAATATATGACCAGGGAGAGTTTCTGATTATTTTTATTTGCTGAGACTGCATTTAAATTTCTTCTGTTAATCTATGTGAGGTTTTCTCTTCATGTTGATGACCTTTCAAGTATAATTTTCTTTCATAAATAAACCTGAGTCTGATTTTTGATAATATTTTAATATTCATGGGGTTTTGGTGAGGGAGTATTTTTAAAAAGTTTTCATATTGAATGATATCAACAGCTTCTTAGGCTTAATCCAGCATAAAATACAATATTTCTAAATTTATACTTTACTGTATTCACACTTTCAGAGAAAATTTGAAGAATGCACTTTTAAACCTTAAACTGAACAAATATCCATATCTTTGTCTATAAATTTGATAAAAACATGATCTTCAATTGACACAAATTACTCTTTTATAAGGCCTAATTGTATGTACACATAAGAGTAACAAAATAAAAATAAACAAACTGCTTTAAAGAAGAAAGGAAGAACAAATACTTTTTTCACCATCTCCATGGAATTATGTTCGGCATTACTAAGACCAGTATTCTGAATTATACTTCAAAAACAAGGCTTTCACATGATAAATAGAAAATAACAGAAGTAGTAAACTTACTGTGGTTTAATTTGCTTTCCTACATTAGCATGAAATATTTAGGGCATATTGCATTCAAAAGGATACCATCATAGTATTAGTTTCCCAAAGCTGCCATTACAAAGTACTATAAACTTGGTTACTTAAAATAACAAAAATTTATTCTTTCATCACATGGAGGCTATAAGTACAAAATAAAATTTTTGGCAGGGTAATGCTCTCTCTAAAATCTCCCCAAAGATCCTTTGGGGAAGGATCTTTCCTTGCCTCTTCCTAGTTTCTGATGGATTATAGATGCATTTATTCTATTTCTGCTTCTGTAGTTATATAACATTATTCTTGTGTATGTCTGTGTCAGTGTGTGCAAATTTCTCTCTTGTTCTAAAGATTCCACTAGATTAGAGCCTGCACTAATCCAGTATGATCTCATCTTAATTTGATTACATCTGCAAAGACTCTATTTCCAAATAAAGTTGTATTCTAGATACCAGGAGTTCAGACTTCAACATATTTTTTGAAGTGGGTCACACCACAATTTAATTCACAGCAACCATAATACTTTAAGAATCTTAGCTCTAATAATTATTACAGAAGATTGTTGATTTTTAATTACTAAAGATATCAACAAAGGTTGAATATGCTATCTAAATAGCAAATCTAGTTCAAATATATTCATATTACAGTTTCTTAGATGTTCAAGAGTGTTAATTTTTTATTCAAATTCTTATTAAGTTTAGGTTAATATTTTAAAATACTTAAAAAATAAATTGTTAAAAGTAATGCAGAAAAATCTCATGTAGCATTTATCTCATGTAGATTTCCAGAGTGCTAATACCTTGCAAACTGTAGTAAAATATTACAACCATGATATTGACATTAACATAATCCACTGATGTTATTCAGATTTTCCTAGTTTTATTTGTACTTGCGTGTGTTTCTATTTAGTTCTATACAATTTTATAATGTGCATTTTTTTGTCTATCCACTACCATAGTCAAGATACAGAACAGCTCTATTACAAAAAGCATCACTTGTGTTGCCCATTTATAACCATAACCCCTCTTTACTGCCCACACATCCCCAATCCTATCTCCTTGCAAGTACTAATCAGTTCTCCATTTTTAAAATGTTGTCATTTTAAAAAGTTATATAAATAGAATATATAGTATGGAACTGTTTGAGATTGCCTTTTTTGACTCAGTATACTTCTGGGCAGGTCCATCCAAGTTGTTGTCTGTTGCCAATATTTATTCCTCTTTATTGTTGAAAGAAATTCCATGGTATAAATAGATCAGTTTGTTTAGACATTCCAACTGTCTTATTTATAAGAATATAATTCTATTTTATTACCATTTTGGTAGAAATAACTTTTATGAGTTCATTCCATATACTTTTATTTTTCTTTTCCAAACTTGTTAGGTCATTTTGTTTCAGAGTTTAGTGTAAGAGTTTTGTGTTGTTACTTAAAAAATTGTTGTGATGAGTTTGAGTGAGAACAATTTGAAATCATAAGTTGTTAAACCATAAAAGATGGAAGATCAAAACTTCTTTTTTCTCCATGGTTTTCAGTGAATTAAATATAAAGTGTTGGGAGTTCCCTGATGGTGTAGTGGCTTAAGGCTTCAGCGCTGGTGCTGCCAGTGCTGCGGCCTGGGTTCTATTCCCAGTCAGGGAGCTACCCACATACCAAAAAGAAAAAAAAAAAAAAAAAAAAAAAAAAAAAAATATATATATATATATATATATATATATATATATATATATATATGTATGTATGTATATAAAGTGTACAATGTTAAATCTTCCTAACTTTAAAATGTGAGAAAGAGAGTATGAGTTGCATAAAAGATGTTGATATTATTTGTTATACATATAAAAAAGGTATGTTAGTTAATATCACATGAAAAAATTACTTTATTACACAAAACTTTAAAAACATGGTAGACATCTTCATCATATTTTTCCCAAATGCAAATAAGAAGAGCTTATACAATTATAATTGGGAAAATAACTAAGGTGTTTTGTCAAAAATTATTCTCTAATACATACTTGTTATATCTTGTTCATTTCCCTCTTGTACATTATTTCTGGCACCAAATATAATCTTCTCTTTAAGGAAAGATAAAATAGAAAGTTATAATTTAAGTTAATTCTGTGTCATAAACTTTACCCATAATGTAATCTTCACCAAATCTTTGTAAGAAAATCATTTTATGGTTATTTTTTCAGATGTTAAAGTATAAATTCAGAACAGGTCTACAATACAAATATGATTAAGAACACAGATTCTTTTTGTTGTTGTTGTTGTTGTTATATCTGTCTGGATTTACATTTAGTTCTTCTACTAACATATGCAGTTACATAAATTCTCTTGAACTCAAATTTTCTTATCTGCATCATGGGGCTAATCATACCTATCTGTTAATTATTTTTATAAATAAGTTAATGTATATAAAACACAATATATTTCCTGAGTGAGCTCAGTTTTTCGTATTTAAAATATATTTAAAAAACATAAATATTTTCATCAACTTAAACCAATTAATAATATTTAAAATGTAATAGCTGTAAAATTACAGAGAACTTTAAATGTAGGTCTAGGTATATATCAGTTAGGCTGAGCTAGGTTTTACTGCAGTAACAAATCACTTTAAATCTCAGTACAAGGTCTGACAATTAAATTCATGAATTTGCTACCATGCAATTCTATTGGCAGCACTGTACAAATAATTCAGTAAGATTTCATAACCTTGGTATATCTGTGTCTCACAGCTGTATTCAAGTTGACATATGGGTGTGTCTTGCTGATTGATGATCATTATTGTTGAGTGTTTTCATGTGCTGTTATGAGAATGTTTGAGCTTGAGTTAGAGCAATGAACAAATATTAAATTTCTTGTTAAACTTGGCAAGAGTGAAACTGAATTCAGGCATATTTTAGTCCAAGATTATAGGGATAATGCCATGAAGAAAATGGCAGTGTACAAATGGATTAAATGTTTTTCTGTCCAGAGAAAAAGTATCATTGATGAAGACAGGTCAGGGTGGCCAGGAACAGGCAAAAATAACAAAAATATTTCAAATATATGTCAAATACTGTGTCAAAAATTGTCGACCAATTGTGAGAAGCATAGCAGATCAAGTAAACATCAATACAGAAACAGAAAAATCTTAACTGAAATGTTGGCATGAGAAAGATGTGTGCAAAAATGGTCCCAAATGAGCTCACCACTGAACAGGAGCAAAGGTGAGTCATAGTTTGCCAAGACCTTTTGGAGAGGCAAGGCGATGTTTTGTGCCAAGTAATCACTCACAATAAAACATGGATGTACCAATAAAACCCTGAAATAAAGTGTCAAAGTTCATAATGAAAGTCGGCCCATTGTCCTCAACCAAAAAGTTTCCATCAGTTTAATTTAAGTCATAATAATGTTGCTAATCCTTTTTTATATCAGAGGGATTGTTTATTATTAATTTGTACCATCTGAACAAACAGTCAACCAAGTTTACTATTTGGAAGTGCTAAAAAGGATGCATGAAAAAGTAATATAAAAACAACCTGAACTTTTCACCAAGAACTTGTGACTCTTGCATCACGACAATGTACTAGCTAACATGGAACTCTCTGTGAGGGAGTTTTTAGCCAGTAAGCAAATAATTGTGTTAGAACACCCTCCCTACTCACCTGATCTAGCCTCCAGTGACTATCTTCTTTACCCAAATATAAAGCAAATATTGAAAGGAAGATATTTCAATGACATTCAGGATGTGAAGTGTCATATGAAAACAGCTCTGATGGCTATTCTTAAAAGAGTTTCAAAATTGCTTTGAAGGGTGGCATAAATGCTGGCATCAATGTATAGCTTTTTAAGGGGAGTACTTCAAAGGTGACCATAGTGACATTCACCAATGAGGTATGTAGCACTTTATCTAGGATGAGTTTCCTAACTTACTTGTGAGACCTCATAACTAGAAATAACAAAGAATTGTTTCACATCATTACATGTTTATCTTAGACCAGGATGTAGCTTCTGCTCATCTAAGTAATTTAGAAATGTAATTTAATGCTATACACAAAGTTTTGAATGTTGCCCATTATTATACCAAAGAGAAGGTGATTTTATGAAATACTCATTGTCTCTCTTTTTTAACATAAAAATATATTTTTATTGTTAGACTTATTGGGGTGACATTGGTTAGCGAGAATTACATAGGTTCCAGATGTACAATTCTACAGTCCATCATCTATTTGTTGTATTATATGTTCAACACCTAGTGTGCATTTTCTTTCCATCAGTATATATTTGGCTCCCCTTCCCTCCTCTCCCACCTCCTCACTCTCCTCCGAACCCCTACCCCCATGGCCCCCAAATAACTATTAAATTATTGATTGTGTCCATAAGTATTTTTGTTCATTTGTTTTTCCTTTGTTGCTTTCAGTTTTATATTCCACATATGAGTGAAGTCACATGGTTCTTGAATTTTTTGTCTGGTTTATTTTGCTTAGCATGATGATCTCTAGGTCTATTCATTTTGTCGCAAATGGCAGTATTTAATCTTTTCTTATAGTTGAGTAATATTCCATTGTGTATATGTACCACAGCTTCTTTATCCAGTCATCTATCACCTGTGATAGGACATTTTGGTTGTTTCCAAGTCTTGGTCACCAAGAACATCACTGCAATAAACTTTGGGGTACATAAGTCTTTGAGAACTAAGGTTTTCAAATTTTTTGGGTAGATCCCAGGAAGGGGGATGTCAGAGTCATACAGTCACACTATTCCCAATTTTCTGAGGGACCTCCACACTGTCTTCCATAGTGGTTGTACCAATTTGCATTGTCACCAGCAGTGTACGAGAGTTCCTTTTTCTCCACACCCTCTCCAGCACTTGTCATTCCTTGTTTTATTCATAATAGCCACTCCTACATGTGTGAAGTGGCATATCATTGTGGTTTTCATTTGCATTTCCCTGATAGCTAATGAGGTTCAACATTTTTTCATATGTCTATTGGCCATTTGTAATTCTTCCTGGGGGAAGTGTCTGTTTAGGTCCTCTGCCCACTTTTTAATTGAGTTGTTTGGTTTTTTGTTGTAAAGTTGTAATAGTTCTTTTTATATTTTAGGTATTAGACCCTAATGAGATGCTTTGTTTGCAAATATTTTCTCCCATTCAGTTAGCTGTCTTTTAGCTTTGTTGCTATTTTCTTTTGCTGTATAGAAGCTTTTGAGTTTGATATAGTCCCATTCATTTATTTTTGCTTTTACTTCCCTTGTCTTTGAGGTCAGCTTCATGAAGTCTTCCTCAAGCCCTAGGTCTATAAGTTTAGTATTAATGTTTTCTTCTATACAGTTTATAGTTTCAAGTCTTACATGGAGGTCTTTAATTCATTTTGAGTTAATTTTAGTACATGGTGAGAATTCACAGCTCAGTTTCATTCTTTGGCATATGTTTTTCCAGTTTTTTCAGCAACATCTACTGAAGAGGCTATATTTTCCCCATTGCATATGTTTTTGCTCCTTCATCAAAAATTATTTGTCCACAAATTTAATGATTTATTTCTGGGTTTTAAGCTCTGTTCCATTGCTCTATATGTCTGTTTTTCTGCCAATACCAAGCTGTTTTGATTATTGATATTTTATAGTATAAATTGAAGTTGAGGAGCATAATACTACCAGTCTTACTCTTTTTGCATACTTTTGCTTTGGCAATTTGAGGACTTTTGAGGTTCCATACAAATCTGATCATTCATTCATCTATTTCGTGAAAGTATGATTGTGGGATTTTTTATGAGAATTGCATTAAATCTGTAAATTGCTTGGGGTAATATGGCCATTTTAACAATATTAAGACTTCCTATCTATGAACATGGAATATCTTCTCATTTCTTCGAGTCCTCTTCAATTTCTTTCAAAATTGTCTCATAGGGGCTCCCTGGTGTTGTAGTGGCTAGGCTTTGGTGCACTCAACACTGTGGCCTGGGTTCATTTCCCAGCCAGGGAACTACCCGCCCCACCAAAAAAAAATTGTCTTATAATATTTTGTGTATAAGTCTATCATGTTCTTTGTTAAGTTAATTCCCAGGTATTTCATTCTTTTTGTTGTGATAACAAAAGTTATTGAATCTCTCCTTTCTTTTTCTGAAGATTTATTGATTGTATATAGGAATACTATTGATTTTTGTATGTTGATTTTATATACCTGTGACTTTACTGTATTCATTTATTATTTCTAATAGTCTCCTGATGGAGTCATTGAAATTTTCTATATAAAGGATCATGTCATCTGTAAATATTGACAATTTGATCTCTTCTTTCCCAATTTGAATACCTTTTCTTTCTCTTGCCTGATTGCTCTGGCTAGAATTTCCAGTACTATATGGAATAACAGTGGTGACAGGCATCCCTGTTGTATTCTTGATTTTAGGAAAACGGGCTTCAGCTTTTCCCCTTTCAGTATGATATTAGCAAGGGTTTGTCATATATGGCCTTTATTATGTTGAGATATTTTCCTTCTATACCCATTTTATTCAGTTTTGATCATAAATTGATGTTGTATCTTGTCAATTGAATTTTCTGCAATTGATATGATCAAATGGTCTTTACCTTTTATTTAGTTTATGTGTGGTATCACATTGATTGATTTTTATATGTTCAATCATCCTTGTGCTCCTGGGATGAATCCCACTTGATCATGATGTGTGATCTTCTTGATGTATTGCATTCTATTTGCTAATATTTGGTTAAGAATTTTTACATCTGTGTTCATCAAAGATATTGGACTATAATTTTATTTTTTTGTGTTGTCTTTACGAGACTTGAATATTAGGGTAATGTTTTCCTCATAGAATGAGTATTGCCTAATCTTCAACTTTTTGAAAGATTCTGAGGAGGTTAGCTGTTAATTGGTTTTTGAATGCTTAGTAAAATTTGTTGGTGAGACCATCTAGTCCAGGACTTTTGCCTCTAGGGAGGTTGTAGATAGGCATTTCAATTCTTTTACTATTAATTGGTCTGTTTATATTATTTGTTCCTTCTTGGTTCACTCTAGGTAGGCTATAAGTTTTGAGAAACTTGTGCATTTCTTTAGGTTGTTAAATTTGGTGGCATAAAGCCCTTCCTAGTATTTTCTTATAATCCCTTGTATTTCTGTGTTATAAGAAGTAATTTCTCCTCTTTCATTTCTAATTTTGAATATTTGTGTCCTTTCCTTTGCCCTTTGGTTAGTCTAGCAAGGGGTTTGTCCATTTTGTTGACTTTCTAAAAGAACCAACCTTTGTTTTATAAATATTCTCTACTGTCTTTCTGTTTTTAATTTCATTTAGTTCTGCTTTAATTTTTATTATTTCTTTCCTTCCACTGACTTTGGTTTTTTTCTGTTCTTCTTTTTCTAGTTCTTTAAGATCAGAGGTTAGGATGTTTACTTGTGATTTGTTTGTTCGTTTTTTTCTTAAGATAGGCCTGTAAATAAATTTTCCTCTTATTACTGCTTTTGCTGTTCCCAATAATTTTGATATATTGTATTTTCATTGCTATTAGCTTCTATGCATTTTTAATGTCTTATTTGTTCTTTGAGCCAGTCATTTTTTAATAAGATGTTGTTTAATCTCCATGTATATGTAATTTTCCTGCTTTCATTTTACAGTCAGTTCATCTCCAATTTCAGAGCTGTGGTCTGAGAATACACTTGGTATTATTTCAATCTTCCTGAATTTGCTGAGGCTCCTTTTGTGTCCCAGGATAAGACCTATTCTTGAGAATGTTGCTTGTGGACTAGAAAACAATGCGTACTCTTTTTTTTGCTGGATGATGTGTCCTTTAAATGTCAATTATATCCAATTCCTGTAATGTGTCATTTGTAGCTGACATTTCCTTATTTATTTTCCATTTGGATTATTCGTTCATGGCTGTTAAGGGGGTGTTTAGGTCTCCTACAATGATTGTGTGTGCTTTTATCTGTTTCTTCTTTCAGATCTGTGAGTAGTTTCTTTATATATTTTGGTGTTTCCTGATTGGGAGCATATATATTAATAAGTGTCAAGTCTTCTTGTTGTTGTATTGTGCCTTGTATCACTATGTAATGTCCATCTTTGTCTCTTGTTATCTTTTTTAAGCTGAAATTTCTTTCATCAGACATCATGGAAACTTCTGCTTTTCTCTAGTTACCATTTGCTTGGAGTATTGTTTTCCACCCTTTCACTTTGAGTCTATGTTTGTCCTTGTGGCTGAAATATGTCTCTTGGAGACAGCATATGGATGGGTTTTGTTTTTTAATCCAGTCTGCTACTCTGTCTTTTTATTGATGAGTTCTGTCTATTAACATTTAGAGTGATGATTGATATATAAGAATTTCCTATGGCCATTACTTCCTTTTTATTTTCTTTATTTTTATTTCTTTTTTGTTGTCCCAAATCTATTTAATTTACTGTGATATTTGGTTTCAGGTCAAATAGCCTCCTTCAGTGTTTCTTAAAGTTCCAGTCTTGTGCTGGTGAATTCCCTCAGATTCTGTGTGTCTGAAAAGGTCTTTATTCCTCCTTCATATCTGAAGGATAATTTTGCTGGATAATATATTCTTAGCTGGAAGTTTCTCTCTTTTAATATTTTGGATATCTGCAGCCAGGAAACTACCCACATAAAAAAATATTTTGTATATCTGATTCCACTTTCTCCTGGCTTGTACAGTTTTCTCTGAGAAGTCTGATGCTAGCCTAATGTATTCACCTCTAAAGGTTATAGTTCTTTTTTCCCTGGCTACCTTGAGAATTATCTTTTTGTATTTGGTTTTTGACATCTTCAGCACAATATATCTTGGAGAAGATGTGCTATGGTCCAGGTATCTAGAGGACCTATTTTCTTCTTGAATTTGTGGTTCCAGATCCTTCCATAGGTTTGCAAGGTTCTCATCCACTGTATGTTTTAGTATGCTCTCTGTAGAGTACTCTGCTCCTTCTTCCAGTCTTATTATCCTGATATTGTTTTTCCTCATGGAGTCAGATAGTTTTGCTGAGGCTAGTTTTGTATGTTTCCATGTTCCAATCTTCACTATCACCAATTCTTTCCTCAATCTGGTTGGCCCTGTTTCCTATGGCAGTTATTTCATTTCTCACTTTTTTTATTGTATTATTTATCTCTTGAATTTCCATCTTGTTCTTTTTTATAGCTTGAATTTTTTTGTTAAAATATTTCTTTTGTTCATGGATTTTATTTCTGAGATCATTCAACTTACCTATGATATTCTGCTAGTATGTTTTCATTTCTCTGAGAGCCTTTAAAATGGCTACCTTATATGCTCTGTCATTTAGTTCATAAATTTTTTTATCTATAAGATCATATTCTGGAGATTTTTATCTTCTTTCAGAGCAGCTTTAAATCCTAAGTTACTCTTATTATATGTTGTGTTCTTCTTCTTTTGCATGAAGACTTTATTTTTAATAGAGTCCAAGACATCTTTCTTTCTCTGATTAGTATTTTTGGGGTGTCTTGCAGTAGAGCAGACACTAGGTGATGCTGGGGGCTAGTCTGGGGAAAAAGTGGAGTTGTTTAAGCTGTATCTGTAGTTTCTACCAGCATCTCAGGGTCGGGTACTGTGGTTTGCTGTTTCTCTGCTTCCTGAAATTCATTAGGGAAGCTGCAGGAGAGCAGGGAGGCCAACAAAATGCAAGCTGAGTCTGCTACACTTTCTGTGTTAGGGAAGCTAGGGGAGATAGGGGAGGCCAATTTGATGCAAGCTGAGACCTTTCACATTGGTTAGGGCAAATGCCATCAAATCTGCCTTTCTCCTTTCTCCAGCATTTTACCCCAGGCTGGGTTTTAGCAATCCATTTTTATGGCAACCTCTACAGGCTACATTTGCAAGTGCTCACCCACATGTGTGTGTACTGTTAGCTGTGATGGTGTATTTGGGGCCCTATTCCCACCTAGGGCAGTTCAGATGCCTCTCCTAGCTTGCTTGTAACTCAAGAGTTTCAGAGCTTGGCTCCCAGATTTTACCTCTAACATGATGCTTTTAGGTCCAGCTCCCTCATGGTCTCCCAGCATTCCCATCACTCTGGACTCCACTCGTCACTACTTGGCCTCCCCTCTCCCCTATATTGTTCTGCTCCCTGATTTTTTTCTAGTTCCTTCTTTTAGCAGTGGTGGGGTTGGGTTGTGATCCATCTCTGCTCCCTCCCTTCTCTCCCACTCACTCCCCTCTCTCTAACCTTCAGGTGTTTTCTTATGATGTATGGATTTCTCAGTTTTCCCAGTGCCACTCAGATTTTCCTATGTTGGATCCTGGCCAGCCATTTAATTGTATTTCCCAGGACAGGTTTTAGGGACCTTCTCTAAGGTTGCTATCTTGCTGAACTTTTTCTTACCTATTGTCTTTTAAGACTGTTTACTCATCACTTCTGTTCATATTTCATTGGTAAAAAAACTATTACATAAACACATCTAAAATCAGGAAGCAGAGAAGTGGTGTCTTATCGTGTACCCAGAATGTAAAAAAGCACTCATATTGTTACCAACATAAAGGGGTGGCTGATAAGAGAAAGTTTCTTTGGGTAAGGCACATGAGGGATCTCATTTCCTCTTTGTTCACAGAAGCATTATGGGCTGCAGCACAAGGAGCATAGGTGTCTGCCTCAGGCAAGAATATGATTGACAGAGAAAAATGCCCTCTTTTTCACTTCCGGGGCATGGCCACAGAAAAGAATACCAGTCAGCAGCCTAGGACAGGGATTAGCTGCTGAATAGTTAAACACTTTTCAGTATGCAAAGCATGAGTGGGGAATTTAATAGGAAAGAGAACATAAACTTATGCTGGGATTCTCCCTCCCTTGCTCTAGTGGTTTCTCTCTCTCTCCCTCTCTCTCTTTCTCTCTCTCTCCCTCTCTCTCTCTCTCTCTCTCTCTCTCTCTCTCTCTCTCTCTCTCTCTCTCGGATCTTGGGGAATGACTGAGATGTGCAGGCACAGCTCAGGTGCCTGGCAACTGAGGCCTGGAGCAGCCCACTAGAGGAGAAAGAAGCCATGAGCTGATTGGGAGACAGGGGTGCACCACACTCACTTCTGGGATTTCTGCTTGGCTGTCAATGAGAGTCTACTCTTCTGTTTCTTTCTGTGGAGATCTACTTGGAGAATTCTGCTATGACTGAATCCTGGCCTCTCCAAAAAGGATGGTATCTTATTATTAGAAGGGGAGAAGGAACTCTGGGTGCAGGATGAGACTGATTTGGTTTGGTAGAAGGTGACAGGATCAATCTTATTTGGGTGTATAGAAATTACATAACTTTAAATAAAGACTCTTTTCCTTTTCACCACATCTCTGCTTTTGAAATTTGCATGCTGGGTGGCAGGTATCAAACCTCTGGTTTTTCTGTTTGGTAACAGTAGTTCTGTTAACAGTCCTAATACACTTTTTATTATACCCCTTAAGTTATTTAACTCCACAAATTCTTCATATTTCATTCTTTTTTTTATCCAGCCTGACAAAAGAAAAATGTGGAAAATTACGAATTTCTATATGGGGCATTTTATGGACACTAAAAATGATAGGAAAAATGAGTTTTTATAAAAGGAATGAAATTACATTTTTCTTCTTCACCTCCATATATATATATATATATATGGATATAGATATAGATATATATATCTATATCTATATAGATATATATATATATATGGATATAGATATAGATATATATATCTATATCTATATAGATATATATATGGATATATATATATCTATATAGATATAGATATATATATATATATCCATATACTCATTCTTAAAACCAAGACTTAGCCCCTTACATGCCTTGAGCAGTCACTAGATCACTATTATTCCTACATTGTAAATTGGTGCAAATAAAGGAGAGACAAAAAGTGCAATCTAATTTCTAGTGAAAATCCTGGAGTAAAACAAGCAACAAAAACACAAAAACAAAAAGTGGTTGGGCTTAGCCAACACAAATTATGTAAAATTAAAAATTTTTTTTGAAAAAAGCTCATTGTTGTCTAACTTGTTCATCATTTGAAAATGGCTAGCCAACAATAAAAACATAGAGTTTGTAAGTGAAATCTTTCTGAAAACTCTGCAACTGAGAGTAAATTAGTGTCTTGGCAAAGATGTCAGCTAAGACTTATTTTCAATGTATATCAGTGGAAAATAAATAAGAATAAATTTTAGAGACATACATATGAATACATATCAATATATATTATTTATCTCAAACTTTTGGGAAAAAAATAAAAGTGACTGCTTTAATTTGCCACTTTTGGTTGATAAGTAGAGATAAAATGTGGTCATAAAAATAATTATTTCATTGAAATACATAGTATGTGTCTAGTCATAGAAACTGTATAAGTTTGTACATAAAATACAAAATCTATTCAGAGCACACAGGCTGTGCTTGATTACTCTACCTCTAAGGACTTCAATAGGAGATTTGAATTCTTTGATCGACAAAAGTGTTGAACATGAAAAAAAGAATATGAAGCATATGAAGTACGTGGAACTGATAGTAATAGCAAGAATTTTCTCTTGCTAGATAATGCTTTAGATTCCAGCACATACAATCACTAGCAAATACAAAAAGACTCTGAGGATGCAAATAGAATTGAACAGAATAAAATAAGTAGAATAGGATAGGATAAGGAAGAAAAGGAGGCTGCCATCGTGCCAGCCCCTCGGGTCTGAGCGAGGCCAGGTGACGCTCCAGAATGGGAGACAAGCCAATTCGGGAGCAGATTGGATCCAGCTTCATTCAACATTACTGCCAATCATTTGGTAATGACAGAACACAACTAGGCGCAATTTACATAGATGCATCATGCCTTACGTGGGAAGGACAGCAATTCCAGGGGAAAGCTGCCATTGTGGAGAAGTTGTCTAGCCTTCCGTTCCAGAAAATCCAGCACAGCATTAGCGCAGAACCATCAGCCCACACCAGAGAGTTGCATCATCAGCATGGTTGTGGGCCAGCTTAAGGCTCATGAAGATCCCTTCGTGGGGTTCCACCAGATGTTTCTATTAAAGAACATCAACGATGCTTGGGTTTGCACCAATGACGTGTTCAGACTTGCCCTACACAACTTCAGCTGACCTCCTCCCAGCTAGGCACTCGTGCTGTTTCCTCCTCCCTTCTCTTCTCAATACTATTCACACTCTTCCAGGTGCTCCAAATATACACAAATGAGCAGGGCCGCGGTGGGAGTGGGCGCAGTGCGTTGCTGCTACTGAGGTATTGTGCATGATGTTTGGACGCTAGACTAGTTGCGTCTGACAGGAGAAGTTTGTGTTGTACCAGGGCATGCCTTGGAAAGACTTAAGTAATGCAAAAGTTGTCTCTCTCTCTCTCTTTTTTTAATCTACTGACAAGTTGCTCTAGTAACCCAAACAAGTGAAGGAGAAAGCAGCTGCCTCACCACCCAGATGTTGATTTATTCAGATGTTTCAATGCCTCATGATACAATAAAACCACAAAAATTTTGTTAACAAAAAAAAGAAAGAAAGAAAGAAAAGGAAAGGAAAGAGTCTACTCTCAACTTATCTAATCATAAGTTATCTAATCAATATATTTTTAATCATTCCAAAAATTCTATGAAATCATAATATTGCAAGTATAGAGAAGAATCTTACTCAGAGGAGTTGAGTAATTTATTCAATATCTGAAATGAGTAATAATTTTAATTTGAGTTCTCACACATGCTTTCATCATGCTAGACTATTATTTAGTTTCAGGAAAGTTCCCAGCCCTTTTCTCCATCAAGACATAGAACTGTTATACATGTAGTACCTTCTTTCTCTAAATCTGGCCTGCCAAATTAATTTTTTTCCAGCTAAACTATAGCTTTAATTATGCCTGTGGACATTTTGATGGCAAGTAGAAAACTATGAGGAGGTAGACATTCATATCCTATTTCTCAGAAACTCTAAACATGCTACCCACCTTACATAAAAAAGAGGATTTTGCAGATGTGATGAGGTTAGGAATTTTGAGATAGAAGACTATTATCCTGGTAAGCCCAAGGTAGACACATGCAGAAAGATGGAAAATCCAGTCCTGCCCTTCATGTACAGAGCTACCCAAAGCATACTCACCACTGCTGATACCCCACATATCTGCACTCCTCACCTGGATCAGGGCCTCACAGGAGCAGAAACTGTCCCACATGTATCTCTTCTCCTTCATTCATCCTCTCAACAAAAGAGGAAATTCATGTTCAGAAACTATTTGGTCCAATCTCATCTTTGTTATTGTTCACCATGCAAGTTTTGCCAAACTTGAATGGCTTAAAGGTGCTCTAGAAGTTGAAGGAAGAACAAGATACCTGAAGCTAGAGGGAGCACAGAAGCTTTCCGGTAAATAACAAATAGCCAAGCCTTCCATGAGAGGGAAGGGGTTCTTTGATAGGTATGAGAAATAGAATGGAGAAATAGAATGGAGTTACTCTAATCAAGCTGCTAAATTACTAAAATCAAGCAAGTTGAGGTATGGGAAATTATTTTGTTCTTGTAACTAGCCTGAGAACTTAAACTTTCAAACTTTTTAGTCCTGTGTCAATGCCTGGATATACATCAAACCTCCATATAACACTCTGTTTACCCCCTGAAGGACTAGAGAAATAATGTTCACATATCCAGGCCAATGGTCTCCTAGAGGATTACCATCTCAGTCCAATCCAGAAGCTCAGAATTCAGGACTGATTCTTCTCAAAAATGTACTTTTTTTATGTGAACACTTAGCTTTTCTTTCTTCTTTGGAAGACTCTGGGTATTGCCTATTTGTATTTATAATTTGCAAATCCTGAGATTTTTGAATAAGTACCTTTTTTTATAGTTTAAAAAAAAGGAAGGTGGGAAGGTCAGAGGGAGGGGGATGTGACAACAGAGGCAGAGCTGGAAATAAATAACTTCAAAGATGAAAGGAGGGATTATAAGCCAAAAATTGCAGGTGATCCCTGGAAGCTGGAAGCAGATTCTCTTCTAAAGCCTTCACAAGGAACTCAAATCTACTGTCACTGTGATTTTAGCCCATAAGAAGTATTTTGGAATCTGACCTCCAGAATAGTTAAGATAATATATTTGTGTTGTTTTAAGCCACTAAGCGAATGGTAATTTTTTTACATCAGTAGCAGGTAACTCATCAACATTTCAACTAATCCTTTAAGCCTTAATGTCCTCCCTCTTCAAAAAGGCCCTCATAAATAAAAATAGAATATAATAATGAGGTCAATATTAAAAAGCATGGTCTCATGGAATAAGCAAAAGGTCCTTGAAAATATAATATGAACCTTTACTTGGGCCTGTGGTATTTATTTTCTTGTGTCTTTCCCTTCACCTACCTCGAATGACTATATGCCATGGGAAAGAGAAGACTGCTTGTTAAAACTAAAAGAAGTTTGTCTCTATAAGTCCTAGTATTTTCACATTGGGAACCATGTAGAAAAAGATAAATCCTGAAAAAAAGTGATTTTTTGAAGTAATATCTAGAGATTATATCAACAGAGTGAAGAATTTTTTTAAAAAGAAGATGACAAAAATTACCTAGGGGGCACTGGAGACATATATCAAAGCATTAAGATACATATAGTGCAATACAACTCAGCAGTCAGAAAAGATTAATATTGACATTTGCGACAACATGGATGGATCTTGAGAATATCATACTAAGTGAAATAAGTTAGAAAATGTCAAGAACCATATGATTTCATTCATATGTGAGATATAAAACTTAAAGTAACAAATGAAGAAACAAAAACTCATAGACACAGACAAAAATTTGGAGGTTAGCAGAGGAGAAGGAAGGGTAGTGAGGTAGGAAAAAGTAAAGAAAGTCAATATATGGTGTCAGAAGATTTGACTTTGGTGAACACACAATGCAATGTATAGTTGATGTAATAAATAATTTTACACTTGAAACCTATATAATTTTATTAACCAATATCACCTGAAAGAATTTAAAAGATTACCACACTGATGACATTTGTACATCAATATGGAACTTAAATGTCTTTTTAAAAGAATTTTCAGTGTCTTGTTACATATATTTTAAGTGCATTTTTATATATAAATTTTACAGTGTTATTGTAGATATTATTTGATCCAAGACACATCATGATTCAATGACATATTTAAATTCACCTGTCTACAAGGTGGTGGAGATGAGACTTAAATATAAGATTGCTTGATTACAAAATCCTTGTTATAACCACTTATGGGAAAAGCGCCTGGATATTTGACTGTAAGGTCTATATAGAAATACCTTTCCATGTTTGATACAAAAATGCTTGGGATTCACCTGCACTACCACAGAAAAAGAAACATGAAATGGGAAACCTAATAATCAAAGCAAGTTTCAGGCCAGAATTTCTTAAACTCTTCATAGGAAATAAGCAGGGTTTTCTTACTTTATTTTAGTTTCTTTTGTTTTTCTAGTATACTACAAGACTGATGTTTTACGAAATACTATAAGATAAATTATTTTCAAATTTGGGACTTACATCATTGTTGACTTGTAAAAAAAGTATTGATGACTGACATTTGTGACTGGCTCTTTTTTCTGTTGTTTTTTCTCGCTTATTTATTTCATTTTTCATTTACATTTGACATACAATATTATACTGGTTTCAGGTGAATAGCATAGTGATGAAAGATTTATATAGCTTATGAAATCCTCGTTTTGATACATCTGGTTCCCATCTGATGCCATATATAGTTATTACAATGTCATTGACTATATGCCCTATGCTATACTTTACATCCCTGTAACTATTTTGTGACTCTGAATTTGTACTTCCTGATTTCTTTCCCTTTTGTACCCACCCCTCACTCTTTTCCTAGCACCCCAACAAGTTTAGTGCCTATCTGATGATACCACACATGCTGTCACAATATTATTGACTATATTCCCATGTTATATACCCTATATCCTCATAACTACTACTTTGTAGCCACAAAACTGAACTTCCCAATCTCTTCCCCTTATTTCACCCCCTTCCCCAGCCTTCCTCCCATCTGGCAACAAACCAAATATTTTCTACATGTATGAATCTGTTACTGTTCCAATTGCTTATTTTCTTCATTGAATTTTACCTACAAGCAAAATTTCTGTTTGACACTTCATTCCATGCAATACCTTTCATCTCTTTTGGCTGGAGCTTTTAATCCATTTAAATTGAATGTAATTGTTTATATATAGCAATTACCATTTTATTGTTCATTATTTAGCTTTTTTCCCCCTATCTTAAAGCAATCACTCTAAAATTCCTTGTAATACTGGTCTACCAGTGGTGAACTTCCTTAGCTAATACTTTCTCTTACTATTAGGCATTGTACTTTTGCATATGTTAAAAATGTCATGATGCACTGTAATTATTTTTGCTTTAAAAAATAAAAAATCCTTTAAAGATATAAAAGCTAAGAAAATACCTTTAGGCTTACCTTCATAATTATGATTCTATTGCTTTGTCAATCTAGATATCCTGTGGTATGATATTATTCTACATCTGCCTGGTGAACATACTTTAGCATTTCTTGTAGGGCAGGTCTGCTAGTGATAAATTATTTGATACTTTGTAGGTCAGAAGTCTGTATTTTGCTTTTGTTTTTAAAAGACATTATTGCTGATTATCAAAATTTAGACTGGCAATAATTTTTGTACATATTTAAAAAGGCAGTGGTAATGTCTTTTGGATTGTATTTTTTGAAAGAAAATCTGTAATATTATTTTTGTTCTTGTGTACAAAATGTATGTCTTTCTTTGGCTATTTATATACTTTTTTAAAAATTACTGTCAATTTGATTATTCTGTGTCTTATGTAGTTGCTTCATGTTTGTTGTACTTGGGTTTTTGACACTTTTTAATATGTGGTTTACAGTTTTCACTGAATTTGGAAAAATTCAGGTATCATTCTTTTTTGAGGAATATAATTGCACATATAATAAGACAATAAAAGTTGCCCCACAAATCACTGATACCTTTAAAATTGTTTTATTCCTGTATCTATGTTTCATTAGGAATCATTTTTAAATTCACAATAATTTTTTCTCTAATGTTTAATTCACTGTTATGTAGAATATTTGTTACTATGTAACTGCTATTATTATTTCTATTAGTCTCTGTAGTTTTTAACTCTAAACTTTTAATTTGGGCCTTTTTGTATCTTTTATGTCTCTATTTAACTTTCTGGACACATAGAATACAGCTATAATAACTATTTTCATGTCTTTTTGGCTAATTCTAATACCTGTATTTGAGTTTCTATAATTTATCTCTTCAGTATGTGTGTGTGTGTGTGTGTGTGTGTGTGTGTGTGTGTATGTATGTATGTACGTATACACACACACACACACACATATATATATATATATATATATATATTCCTTCTTTACATGCCTGAAAATATTTTATGTTACCAGACATTGTGAATTTCATCTTGTGGAGTACTGAATATTTTTGAATTCCTACAAATATTTTTGAATTTTGTTTTGTGATTATTTACATTAATTAGAGGTGTTTTGAACCTTCAGGGTTTGCTTTTAATCATTGTTATACAAAGACAGAACAGCATTATGTCTGGATAAAATTTGTCCCACTAATAAGACAAAACCATTCTGAGTATTCTACATGATGCATCTCTGCAAATTAAAAGGTTTTCCACTCTAGCTAACCTAAACTGACTGTTTCTCCAGTACTGTAAGAATTCAGAAAATTATTCCCTTTAATCCTTTAGTATATCTTTCTCTGGATTTGGGGCATTTTTGCTTACATATATATGCTGATCAATCAGTATACATGTAGAGTTAAAGACGTGAGAGGTTATCCTTTGCAGTCTCTGAACTTCTTTCTCTGAAAAATCCTTTACTCTCTGGCACTATACTATGCACACTCCAGCAGTCTAGCTGGTCTATCATTCTTGAATAACAGTTCTCCTCATCTGAGAGAGAGAGAGAGAGAGAGAGAGAGAGAGAGAGAGAGACATGTTTTCTGTTTCTCCTGGATTACTGTCCTTCGTTGTCTGATAGCTGATATGTGTGGTTTATTTTCTTAATATATTCTTTCTTTTTTTAAAGTTGATTCTCAGGTGGAAGGTTAAATCTCACCCCTGTTACTCTACCTCAACTGAAGCAAAAGTTTCATTTAATGTAATGTAAACTTACAGCTCTTATCCTGAAATTTCTTATACATGATACTCCACTACATTACACTAAATCATGAAAAAAAATTCATTAAAAATATTAAAATTTCTATTCTATTTTATCCTACACACCATGCAAAAATACAAAGTATTTTAAATAATCATATTTTGACAATTAAATAGCAAGTTTATTATTATTAGAAACTCATCAGTAACTAAGATATAACCACTAAACCACAAGCAATGGCAATTATTTTTGTTTTAATGCTTGTATTTTAGTGAACAAAGCCTTAAGTAAAGGCTAAATAATAGCTTAAGTAGGAATTAATAACAGTTCTTGCTCCCTTTAAAAAAATATTTTCTGGGGGATTCCCTGGTGGTGTAGCGGCTAGGCTTTGGCGCTCTCACCGCCATGGCCTGGGTTCAATCTCCGCTCAGGAAACCAACCCAATAAATAAAAAAATGAATAAATAATTAATAAAATAAAATAAAATAAAATAAAATTTTCTGTGTAGCAATGCTTGCATAAGATACCAGAACTCTGAATACATTTTTAAAAATGAGTATGAGCACCTTCTTATCAATAAGTTATGAACACTTATCAAAATCCATAAAAATGGTCAACAGAAAATTGCCACAATAACTAGTTTAATAGTCTATGTCCCTTGACTATCGAATACTTAAAATGAGGTTAGTGTGACTAAGGAATAGGTTTTTTAAATTAATTTAATTTTAATTTAAAAACTGAAATTATATGAATTCTAATTGGAATCACCTGAGTTTGTAAATTTAACTCTTTATCTGTAAATTTTATAAACTCTAAATGCCCTTCAATATTTCTAATGAAAATTTAGATTCCAAATCAAGATGTACTAAAAGAGTAAAATTAACACAATATTTTAAAGACTTGGTAGCATAAAAGGAGCTAAAATGCTTATTTAATAAATTTTATATTGATTATATGCTTGAATGATACATTTTAAATATGTTGGGTTAAATGTACTTTATTATAATTGTATCTTTATCTGTTTCTATTTTCTTAAATCTAGTGACCAGAAAAATTAAAATCATATGGGAGCATCTTATATTCTTATTAGACTAGAGCTGATATAAAAGAATATGTTTTGATATGTACATCAAATATTCAACTTATTAAAAGATGCTTTGGAAAATCAGCATATTTCTGTGACTGAAAATAAAGCTAAGAGAATTAGAACTATTGTGGACTCCCCATACAAGATAAATTGTACATGCTAAGAATTATATTGGAATTCCAGTTCTAAAACTCATCACTGAATTTTGCTACTTAGGCACGCCCTTTTAACTGATGCATTAATCACCATAAATTAGAGAATTGAAAACATGAGACAACCTGTCAGTGTTTTGGGAAACAGAGCAAAGGGCCAAAGTGTCTTCAAGGCTGTAGACATTACTAACTAGCAGTTTAATATTCAATAATTTATTCAAGCCCTGAATCCTTAGAAAATTAACTAGTTAATAAACTTTTTTCCACATTAATTCTATACATATGAAAATATAAATTAGCAAGTGTGTGTGTGTCTGTGTGTGTGTATGTGTATGTTGTCCTGAAAATATCCAGCCATAAATAACTCTATTTTTTATATTACATGGCTGTATACATTTTGGACAGGCCCCAAACACACACACACAGAGGGAGAAAGAAAGAGAGAACCACTATATGAAAAACATATTAACAAGTATATTATGGTTAGAGAAGTATGATTACACAAAACAATTTGTGAACAACTCATTATATACAATAGAGATTCCTTGATACAGAATGAGAGTCACGAATTAGAATTTTTGGAAATATGTTAAGGTAAAAGCTAAGTTATTAATACTTTAACAATGTAAATGAAATAGAAATTTATCTCCTTTTCAACTATTAGCTGGTCTATACAGGTTTGCAGAGCAAATGCAACTAGACGTTGTCATGTAGTGAGCCTAAGTCAATTCTATATTGTGTGTGATCCTCAAGCATTTTGATTTTGTCTACATGGTTAAACCTAGATTGCTGCTGTATCCATATGCTGATTTGTGGGAAGAAGGAAAATAAATCCAGGGCAATTAATTACTTTTAAGCAATTCAAAAGAAAGTTGCACATATTACCATGCACATACCATGAATGAGAATTTAATGACATGGCTCCAGAGCTGCAAGGAAACCTAGAAGATATATTTCCAAGAGGGCAGTTACACACCCAGCTAATTTGCTTATGTTGCAATAGTGGAAATAATGTGGTCTACTAGAGGTAGACAAACCTGCTTCTAGTTATTTAAGAACACAAACCTATGTGCATAGTTGTACAGTGATTATGATATTATGTAAAAATATAGAATGCCCACTAAGAGTAAATTGTCAAATATATGTGTACAACATCGCAAAATTTTAATAACAAAGGTAGATTTGCTAGTTTTGTAATCTCTGCTTGAAATATTTAAGAAAGGTGTAATCTATAATGGGAAAGGTAATATTAAGGAAAACCTAAGATAGTTTTGGACTCTCTTGTTATTCTATTACACCTACAGAGAGTTCTGGACATAAAAGTAGAATGAGATTTTTAGAAAATTTTGCAAATTTTGTTTCTGTCTCCATTATATCAAAGTTGTTTGACTTTGAATGGTAGTCTTAGTCTCTCTGAGTCTCTCTTGCTTTATATGTGAAAATAGAAGAAGAGAACACGTTTTCAATATTTTTTGTGGAGATTAAATGAGAAAATATATGTGAAACTACCTAGAATTTGTTTGGCATCCAGTATTTGTTATGTGGATAAATAAATTAAGAATAAGAACCTCTTACTGAGTTTTATGTTGTGTACTATAATTGTCATAAGTATATTTTGCATAAGAATTTCATCAAGGAGGTTTGAAAAGATCAGATCGTATGTCTTGTAGGTCATGATAAGAAATTTAGACTTTATCTTTGGAGCAATGAAAAATTATTGAAAGATTGAAAGGAGATTGGTTACATAATTACATAGTCATATTTTATAGATCTGCTATGTGTAATTTAATAATATTTTGAACTAAATTAAATAAAAATAGAATTTATCAAAATTTGTGGGATGTAGCAAAGGCAATGCTTAAAGGTAAATGTATAGCATTAAGTGCATATATTAGAAAATAAGAGAGATGTACGGTCAATAATCTAAGCTTCTATATCATGAAGCTAGAAAATAAGAGCATATTAAACCCAAAACAAGAGAAGAAAATAAATAATAAAAACCAGAGCAGAAATCAATGAAACTGAGAATAATAAATCAATAAAAAAAGTGAAACCATAAGCTGCTTCTCTGAAAAGATCAATAGAATCAATAAGCCTCCAGTCAGTCTAAGAACAAAAGAAATAATTTATAGATTACTAATATCAGACATGAAAATGGAGGTATCTATCACTACAGATTCCATGGAAATTACAAAGGTAATGAAGAAATACTATGAACAAGTTTATTCCCACATATTAATAATTTAGATGACATGGACCAATTCCTAAAAGACACAATTGTCAAAACTCACACAGGAAGAAATAGTTGATCTGAATAGGCATACATCTACTAAAGAAATCAAATTAATAATTAACATTCTTCTAAAACAGAAAGGACCGGGTCCACATGTTTTTATTTGTGAATTGTACCAACATGTAATGAAGAAATTATACCAATATTACCTATGATAGGGCAGGAAGAATTTTCTAACTTTGTAAAATAGGAAAGAGAGGAGATACTTTGTAACTTATTACATTGGTGAGCATTGTCTTAGTAACAAAACCAGACAAAGTCATTAGAAAATTCTAAAAGAAACTACAGACCAATATTTATTATGAATATCAATGCAAAAATTCTCAACAAAATATTTGCAAATCAAATCTAACAATGTATTAAGAGAATTTTAGACCATGATCAGGTGAAAATTATCTCAGGTATACTAGGCTGACTTAATATTTGAAAAATCAATTAATGTAATCTATCACTTTAGGGTAAAAAAGTAAAACCACATAATCTAAGAAAAAGTACTTGGCAATGTCCTTTACCCATTCATAAAAAAAAAAACTCTCAGTAAACTAAGAATAGAGGGAAACTTCCTCAACTTGATAAGTAATATTTACTAAAAATCTACAGCTAACATCATATAAAATCATAAAAAGCTTTATCTCTAACATCAGGAATTAGGCAAAGATGCCACTCCTTTTCAACAATTTGCTAAAATTTCTAGTTAGTGTAATTGGAGAATAAAAGATAAAAAGTATACAGATTAGGGAGAAAGATATTAATTTGTCCTATTTCACAGATGAAATGATTATCTATGTAGAAAATCTGAAGGAATTTCTACATAGATAAAAAACAAAACAAAACAAAACAAAACAAAACAAAAATCTCCTAAAACCGATGAGGGATTATAGCAAGGTTGTAGGATATAAGATTAATATACAAAATTCAGTTGCTTTTCTACATACCACCAAAAAACAAATGGAATTTGAGATTTAATATGAATAAAATTTAAATTAATATCACTGAAAAATGAAATACCTATGTATAAATTTAACAAAATACGTTCACAGTCTATATGAGGAAAAGTATAAAACTCTGATGAAGAAAATCAGAACACTATATTAATGGAGGCATATCTATATTTATGTATGAAAAGACTGAATATTATCAAACTGTCATTTCTTCCCATTTATTTATCATACCATGAAATCCCAATCAAAGTCCCTGCAAGTTATTTTGTGGATATTGACAAACTGATATTAAAGTTTATATGAAGAAGGAAAAGACCCAGAATAGCCACCACAACATAGGAGAAGAACAAAGTTGGAGGACTGACACTACTCAACTTCAAGACTTACTATAAAGCTCCAGTAATCAAGACTGTGGTTTTGCTAAAAGAATAGACAGATCATTGTAACTGAATAGGGAGCTTAGAAATAGTACAACACAAATACAGTCTTTGACAAAGGAGCACAGGTAAATCAATGGAGTAAAGGCAGACTTCTCAACAATTGATTCTGGAACAACTGAGCATCCATACTAGAAAAAACATCCAGACATGGACCTTACATTTATTACAAAAATTAACTCAAAATAGGTAATACACCTAATGTACAATGCAAACTTTTAAAACTCCTAGAAAATAAAGAGATAACAAAGAAAAAAAGTACAGACCAATATTTATTATGACTATCAATGTATATTCTATGGCAATGACTTTTTAGATACATTACTAAAACCACAATTCATGAAAAAAATTGATAAACTTAACTTTGTTAAAATTAAAACCTGTTTCACAAAAGATAACATCAAGGTTATGAGCTGACAAGCCACATATTGTGAGAAAATATTTGCAAAATACACATCTGATTTGAGAGAACTCAATTAAGAAATGGACCAAAGACCTGAACAGACTCCTCACCAAAGAAAATATACAAATAGCAAATATGCATATAAAAAGAGGTTCCACATCATGTGTCATTAGGGAAATGTAAATTAAAACCACTGAGCTATAATTACACACCTATTAGAATGGTCAAAATCTGGAAAGGTTCACATCAAATATCGGTGAAGATGCAAAGCAACAGGAACTCATGGTATAGCCAGTTTGGAAGTTTGGCAAACTAAACATACTTTTTCTATACAACCCAGCAATACTATTCTGGTATTTATCCAAAGAAATTGAAGACTTATGTAAATATACAATAACCTGAACTTGGGTGTTTATAGCAGCTTGATTTACAGTAGTCTATACTTGGAAGAAACCAAAATATTTTTCAGTAGGTGAATGAAAAACAAACTATGTTACATTCAGAAAATGGAATATTATTCAGTAGTCTATTATAAATAAATGAGCTATCAAGTCATAGACAAATATAAAGGAAACTTAAATGCATACTAATAAGTCAAAGAAGCTAATCTGAAAAGGCTAATTTGAAATTATACTGTATTTCATATCACTGAAATACCATATAATTTCCATGATATGATATTCTACAAAAGGCAAAACTGAGCAAAAAGTACAGAGATCTGTGGTTGACAAGTCTGGTCATGGTGGGGGACAAGGAAGGATAAACAGGTGGAGCACATGAGATTTTCATGGCAGTGAAAATACTCTATGATATTATAGTGATAGATACATGTCATTATACATTTGTCAATACTCATAGGATGTACAGCACGCAGAGTAAACTGCAGTGTAAACTGTGGACTCCAGGTTATAATGACGTGCCAGGGCTGGTTCATCAGTTGCAAAAAATGTGCGACCAATGAGGGCTGTTAAGAAGTGGAGGCTGTGCGTACATGTGGGGTCAGGGAGAATAATGGGAACTCTGTACCATTCTCTTATTTTGCTATGACTCTAAAACTACTCTAAATGATTACATCTTTGAACACAAATATGCACATGCCATGAAATTTCATTTGTATAAAGTTCAAAACTATACCATGGAATTACAAAATAATACATATTACCTTTTAGGAAGAAGACTGGGACAGTGGTTGGGAAGAGTCAAGTGATCTTGGGCACAGGTCTTGTATTTCTTGATGGTGCTGGTATATAGTTTCCTTAGTTTATTCATTTTGTGATGATTCATGGGGCTTTACCTTTAGAATATTTGCACTCAGTATAAAAAAAGAAAAAGAGAGAGAGAAGGAGAAAGAAAGAAATACCTGACCCAGAGTTCTTGCTCTTATTTTATTCTCTCCAAATGGAAACTATTGTTTAACTCCTATTCTTGATTATAACCTCAGAATTCTGGCTTTAAACTTAGAGCATGGCAACCTAGGGTAGAAAAGTGTGAGTGACAGAGCCATGCTGAAATCAAGGTCAAAGGATATGAAAGACATAAATGAAATAAATGATTGCTATCGTGGGCCAAAGCTTAATGTATACATAGGGAAATGTACTTATTCTAATGCACAGGGAACCTGGAAAATGTGGCATCACAGGCAATTTAAGGTGTACAGGATATTGCTTACCACAGTCATGATCCCACTACAATAAATTTTATTGGGGAACATGAGTTCATATAATTTTTTTGGAAAAAAGAGTTTAATTGTAATGAGAAAAAAATAATGTTAGTATTCATTTGAATGTGCAAACATTTAATATTGGCCATACAGAATTTTCGGTGGGCATTTAAAAAGTGATATATTAAGGAATTTTAAATGTAATACATTTAATACAATGAAGGTTCTCTGTTTAACTAGCAAGAACCAAGTTTTCCTGATCTTCGCAACATACTTAGCAGTGTTCATGCTCTTTTCCAATGGCTATAAATAAATTTTAGAAAAACTTGATAAAATACCTCACCATATTCAGTCCAATGCTGACACTTAGGTAATTAAGTATGGTTGTATGCCTTTTAATGGCTCATTTCATGGGAAAATAATTCTTCTCTGAAATTTCCTGCAGAAAGTACAAAATCTCCTCTGTTGCAGAGAGAGATAAACCTCTGCAAGGCCTATTTTATTCAGGGAGTGAGGGAATAAAATGACACTTGATAATTTTTACCTCTGAAGATATCTATATATTTTTTGAGATATAATGTGAAAACTTGGCAAAAAATGCATAGCTTTTTTTTCTCAATTGTTTTTTGTTGAACTTTACACTTCTTGTCCAACAGCTGGAGGCTGGAAGGAGGACACGCAGCCCTACGACTGGCTCTGATGTGACTGACATTTAAGCTCCATCAGGTAGAAAATAATGACTTATTATGGGCAATAGAGGAGAATAGTGCTTATCAGAAGAAGAAAGTTTCCTTTTATCTTGCCTAAAAGAACTTTAATTCTGAAAAGCATTTTTTCATGTACAACAAATCCTATGGAGAATAAAATCAGGACCCATACTTGTTAAGAAATAGTTCTAAAGTTTATGTATAGAGTAAAGCATACTTTACTAAATATTTATTTAAGAACTCATCTTACTACAGTTCTTTCTTGTTTATGCTGTCTAGGATGCTCTCCATGCTTCCATCAGGGGCTGCTAGCAATCAGCCACTGTGATCAGCTATAGCCCATCTGTGTCTATAATCCTATGCAACAGAAAATCAAAAACATTTATTCTCACCTAAGTTTTCTTCCCCAACTTTTCCATTACTTTAATCTTCCAACTTCATGTACTGTTGTGACACTAACCCAATGTAATATTATTGTGCAGTTATCTTTTAAAGCAATAGACTCTGGTAAAGCTTATGCAACCTGGATTTTAACCTGTAGGTAAGAAAACTAAAGACCCCAAGTCACTTATTTGGATTACAAGTGATGCAATAAGAGAAAACATGGTTTGAGGCAAAATTCACCTGATTTCAGAGCTAATGTTTATCAACTATTGACTCATGCTATTTTTTTAGAAGAATTATAACTAAATAGTACATCACATAGCACACATCAGTTACAGTCCTTTTGTTAGCAGTGGCATTTACCTTTTGTTAGAAGTACCATTTACCTGGAGGAATGGCTTAAACTATAATAAAGTGGTTTTGGTGGTCACAAACTCAGTATTCAGTTCATACTTTAAAAACAAATAAATAGGTCAGTCTTTGAAGACAGTGACTCAAGACAGCAGTCACTATAGGCTTGGGAGTAAAATTCTTCATGTTGAAAGAAAAAGGACAGAATAAAATTAAGAGATGGAAAGATCAGTTGGGATCTAGAAAATGACAGACCTGAATCAAGATGTGCAGGGATCCTAATTGGTCCTCCAAAAAAATTTAGAAAAAGTGAATATACAGTCTTAAATAGAATGTAGACCTAAATACTTAGGAGCATCTCTTTGTAAGATTTATAAAAATAATTAATATAAATAGAGTTAATACTTTCAATGGAGTGATGAAATCAAGAGCCATATCAATGTAAAAAGCAGAATTCATATAGCATCAAAGTTGTCCTAAAAGAGCTTCAGCATCCAATAGTGTAGAAGAAAACTATGAAACGTTCTCAGCCACCTGAAGGGGTGTTATAGCAATTAATCACAAAGAAAAAAAAAAGGACAGGCTCACCCCTCCCATTATATTTAATTTAAATTTAATTTAAGCAGTCTTCATTTTCCACAGCAGTAAATCTTTTAGATGTGGCTTATATAACTTAGGATATTAAAAAGGAAATCCCCATTTGAAACAATTTATCTTAAAATATTAGGAATGATACCAATGTTTTGTCCATTTGAAATAAGTAAGTTGTGCTATAGCAAATAATGACATCTAGTGTAACCACTGTGTGTTTAGTTGAACTTCTAGGATCAAAAAATTATATTTAAATCTTTTATTTCTTAAATCTCATAAAAATATCTCTAACTGTGGGGTCTCAGCTTTCTCTCCTATCACCTCCCCCTTGCCTCCCTGCCTTCTCTGTCTTTCTTGCTCATTGCAACTGTCCTCCAGCTTGGGCTGGCTTTTAGAGGTAAACGTTTCAGGTTGGAACCTGTGGGACTACTTACTGGTGGACAAATAGGAGTGTTTTTTTCTATCTTTGCTTTTATTTTGTTTTGTTTTGTTTTGTTTAAACTATGACTGGTTTCGAAGATGGTGTCCTCTGCCCACTCTCTTCCAAACCACCATTGGCCTAAGTGTAGATTATAATTCCCCTACTGCACTCTGAAATTGGCCTTTGGTAAGAAATTCAGGGATTTTTCTCATATCTTCTCTCCCCACCCTTTATGAAAGAATGCAGAAAAAAATTTTCTTTTTACACTGTTTCTACCCAAAACATTTTGTGACACTTCGTTACTTTAACCAGACATCATCAACTAAGGTTGGAAAGAATCTCTGACTTCCTTCATTTACTTTTGAAACCACATTTAATTACTCTCCATCAGACTGGAAAATAAACATTAAGTCATGAGCCCTGCCATGCTCTGCTGTCATCATTAGCTGATACTTTTTGTTTTTTTAAGCTCAAGTTTTGATATGGAAAAGAGTAGTTACCAGGGTTACTTAGACATGCCAGCTCTCAAAATTATTGGTGGTTAAACCTGAGGAAAACCTACATGAAGAAATGTGTAAGCACAAACAATTCTTCTGAATAAATATTATTTTGCTGTGATTATTTTTGCTTTTAAAAATTAAAGAAATTTTAAGTTTTAAGGTCTTCTTAATAAATTTTAAACAACAGGACTCTCATTTGATCATTCTTGAAAACCATTTGTGTCTAGTTTTGAATCTGACAACTGGAATAAAAGGATTCTTTTTTTTTTTAAAGGATTCTTGAGTTTAGTGTATGCTTTGGTTTAGTGCTACTGGTTTCCTGATTTTTAGCAGTGATTAAGAAATAATTGTGTGCATGGCAAATGCCCCAAATTTGAAGGCTAGACTTCTTGACAAATTGCACTTTTTTAGTGAGAACCACCAAATGCTGAAAATGTGGATGCATACTGAAATAAAAGCAATTCACTGTGTTCTAGTACATACACACGAACATACATACATACAAAGGGGGACCAAATTAAACTGGAATTTATTTATAAAAAATCGTGTATTTATTCTTACATGTTTACAATTTAGTCACCTACAAAGCACTCTACCTTTGATGCTATACACCTATCAAGATGCTTTTTCCACTGCTCAAAACAGCTTTTGAACTTGTCAATTTTGATGACTTTTAGTGCTTCTACTATTTTTTGTATCACCTCTTCCACACTGGCAAAACATTTCCCTTTGAGGACTTTTTTCATCTGAGGAAAGTAAACAAAACCACTTATGGTGAGAATTGGTGATGGGGGTGGGGGGAGAGAGCACGAGGTCATGCTGTGTTTTGGTCAAAAACTCCTGAACATTTACCTCAGTATGGGAAGGTGCATTGTCTTGCCTCACATTGTGTAAATTGAAGCAGGAATCTAGAGGTGGAAATTAGATCTCTGACATGCCTTATGACCAGCGCATGCTCCACCCAAGACCCTCCCCTTATGTCGATGCAATTAACCACAGGCAGGCGTGGAAAACATACAATTAACCACAAGCAGGATACAAAAGTGCCTGCCCAGTCTGAATCGATTAGTAATACTTGCCCAGTAAAACGTTACAATGACTTTATTCACCTTACCTCATTAACAGACTGAATTCTGGGAAAATCCATGAGCAGTTAAGACAAGGTTACATAATAGCTTTCTGTTCATCAAAGGTACCAATCAAAAGACCACACACGCAAATGGGCGTAACTCCTCTCAAACTGAAGAGAGTAAGAGCCAGAATAAGCCTGCTAGGCAGGGCTGATGAGTCACTTGCCTGCTCCAGCTCACTCCTATCTTTTTGGAGTGTACTTTCTTCTAATAAAGTACTTGCTTTTCTTTCACTATTATTTTTTTGCTGTCTCACTCAATTCTTTGTTTGCGACACCAAGAACCTGGATACCATGCCAAGAAGGGCCCAATTTTGGGTAACATAATTTGGTCAGTCAGCCAGAAAGTAAGCCCCTTTTGGGGTATCTCCAAACCTCTTGCTCACTCCTCTATAACCCTTGTGTTTGCCTCAGGCATGAATCAGATGTTCAAAAGCCATTAGGGCATCTGCCACCTGAAGACTCCTATGACAGGATAATCTGGTCTTGGAGCAGGTCATTTAGGACCTGCTGGGCTCAAGACAAATCCAAGCACCTGTTAGGTCTATGTTTGTACAGCATAATGTCTCTCTGAAGATGTGACTTTTTCATTCCCTCTGTTCTTTCTCCACCTTGCTAACTTCTTCTAGGAACCTCAGTCCACCCTCCTCTTCCTTGTCACTTCCCATTATGAGAGATCCCATTCCATTTGCCCCCATCACATTTTTTGTCTCAATGCTAGGATGGGGAACAACTTCTGGAAGCACAGGCAGCAGAGGAGCTACCTCTCTTGCTGTCTCTCTCTCTTCTCCCTTCTTTGGGAATTCTACCTTCTTGGGGTACCTAACTCCCAGTGTGTGGTACAGCTGGCAGCAGCAGCTCACCCTAAGTGAATCCACACATGCTGCTACACCCCTATCCTTTTCTTTTAGGGTCACTCAAGAACTCCTGAAGGGATGTCTCTAGGAATTGATGAGTCTTGATGGTCCAGTCTCTGGTGGAGTCAGAAGCCCAGAACACTCTCTGGGAGTGTCTCTTTAGCCTGTACAGGCATTAGACTCCTTCTCTCTCTCAGATCTTGGCTCTCAGCTCTCTGCCCCTTCTCCCCAAGGAGGGCAATCAGCTACCCTAGCTGTCTGCTTTCTCTCTGAGGCTACTTCTTTCACCCTCTCTGTCTGCCATCTTTGCTTTCACTTTATCTCTGCCTCTCCTTTCTGGGGTCACTTCTTCTCAAATTCCTTCCTTCTAAAACTACTCAAGATCTAGGGTCATTAAGAGCTTTTTTTATGTTCACCTACAAATCATAAAGAAATACCTAAAAAAAAAACCCCATTAAGCTATCCCCATTCTCCCTGTTTCCAACTTCCCTAACATCTATCAAGGCCTTAGCCATTCATGGGACCATAATTGAGAAGCATTTTCTCAACTGGTGAAATGCAAAGAAGCAAGGCCTACACCCAGGGATACTAAAGATTTTCATGAGGCACAGTCTATAGGGGAGTTCCAACCCTAAGCTTAAGCAGCTCTGGAGCCCACCCAAGGCCAGTCGTATCTGGCACTTCAAAGAAGGCCCATTCTAAGGGGATGTCACAGAGGTCCTACTATAGACTACATCCTTTCCTTGGGGGATGCCCCAGAAAGGAGAGAACCAATCGCCATGCAGAAACTCTCCTTAGATTTTCCCTTCTCTTACAGACCACCTTGGAAGAGAAGCCATTAATCCCAATCCCATCAGCTTTACCACTCAGCTGCATCCTTAACCGTTGGTACAAATTTGATCCCAATAACCTAAAGAAGAAATGCCTTGTCTTCTACTGTAACATGTATTGGCCACAATACAAATTAGGTGATCAGAAACAATGGACCATGAAAGGAAGTTCTAGTTACAATACTATTCTCCAGCTAGACCTGTTCTTTAGAAGGGAAGGCAAATGTTTAGCAATCCCATATGTCCAGGCCTTTATGGCCCTCCACTAGGATCCATCATTAAGTAATGTACCCCAGACCCCAATAATATAGATGACCCTTTGCTCAATTCCCCACCCATCTTTCATTCAGTATGGTGTGGGCAGATGCCCTGTCATGCCACACATTGTTTGTATAAATCACCCACCATGAAATGTGAAATGCTTGAAAGAATCTCCAAAAATGTTCACTGAAGCCAAATGCAGCCTTTCACAACAATGCAACTGGTACACAGATGCAGATGGTTTGCTAGAACTCTCACCTAGATGGGAAAGCCTGTACTACCAGGGGCCCAACCTCCAGAAGATAACTTCAGGGGTTTTTTGTGGGGGAGGTCTTTGTCCTCAGTTACTGGAATATAGCTCTTAAAACCTTTATAACTTTCTGAGTTATAGGGGTTAAACCAGTGTCGTTCGTTCTAATGAAGAAATTCTTGACAGGTTCCTGGATATCTTCAGGATGGGGGATGGTAACCAGAAAGACCAAGCTTTGATTCGAAGTTGGAACTTTCAGCCTCACCTACCAATCTCCTGGGAGATTAGTCATCCACCAATTGCCAATGATGTGATCAGGTTACATCGATGCAATGAAACCTTCATAAAAATCCTTCAAAGAAGAGGTTTGAAGAGCACCAGCCTGGCTAATACATCCATGTGCCAGGAGGTTGGCACATCTGAATTCCATGAGAAAGGAAGCTCCTGCTTTGGGAATCCCACTGAATGGTGGGTGCCCTATGCAAGTCTTCATCTGGCTGTTCATTTGTCATCTTTAAGACAAAGTGATAAACATAAGGAAAGTGCCTTCTTGAGTTCTGTGAACCATTTGGACAAATTATTGAAGAGAATTGTGAGAACCTTGATTTATAATGGGCCAGTCAATAGTCCAGGTGACCAGGTATTTGCTATTGACATTGGAAGTGAGGGCAGTCTTCTGGGACTGAGCCTGAACCTTGTGCAGGCGCACTAACGCTGGGTAATTTGTTAGGAATTGACTTGAGAGGCATGTGGATTGTTTCAGATCCTGGGAGAACAGGGAAGGTGATATTGGAAAAGATACCATGTGTTTGGTATTAGGTGGGAAATATATACAAATAAGTGAATAAATAAATAAATAATTCTAGACACACGTTTATTCACAATATCAATCTCTATGTGTTTACTTAATGAAGATACTTTTCCATTTTAGGCCTCGTTTTATAATACATCATGCTAAGTCTGACATAATATTCAACATTTATTTAATAATGAATTCATTTAACAATGAAATAATGAATTTATACTAAGATACTGTGACTATTAACAATTCAATAAATCTGGATCATTTGCATGGGATTGCAAAAGATTTACCATCTTGCCTTTGCCATGATTAGTGTATTGGGCAGGGTAAATTCTACCAAACAAAGGTAATATGACATAATAATTAACATAACAAGGGAACCACAAATTTAAATGCGTACAAGTGGTATAGAAAATTTACACAATTCTAGTTGACCATAGACAAAACGTAAATGAATGAATAAAAATTATATCCAATATTAAAGGGTGATAAATGCTTTGGAAGAAAAGGAGTAAGCAAGAGTTGCAATTTTAAATATTTTGTTCATAAAAAAGATGTTATATGAGAAAAGACATGAAGGAGGAATAACAATTAACCAAGAAGTTATTTGCATGAGAGGATTTCAGGAAAATGGAAAAGCAATGCGAACACATGAGGGCCAGAGCATACAATGGTTGTGGCCGGGAAGGGTGGTCAATGGAAGGAGGCCGGTGTAGCTGGGACAGAGTGAGTAAGGATGACATCAGTGGTGATGATGTCAGAGAAGCCATGGAGAAATACGAACTTAAAGAATATATAATCCATTTTATAGAAATAATGAATTAGTGTCTTTAAAGACATCAACAAAAATTTAATTTATCATCCAAACTCAATGTTTAATATTTCTAGAATTTCTATGGAATTTTTGATACTTTCAGGAAAACAAAATATGTTTTAAATTTTGGACACAACCGAGATGCAAGAAAATTGTAGGTTTAATGGTAGTTTTTCAAAATGTTCCTAAAGTTGTGGGAAACAGAAACAAAATGAGTTGTAGAAATACGTCTGACAAGCTATAAATAAGTAATGGTATTTTTCACATTTTGATCTACAAAAGTTTTGTTGTCCTTTTTTTGCAGCCAGAGCACACTTTACAGTTTATTGTATTTATACTGACTTGGAATGCTTTGTTCTGGTGAATTTACACTTAAAAACCACATGTTTAACTACTGTTTTTTCGAGACCAATTAATCAACAAAATTCAGGTCAGAGAGGGGCGATTGGTCAGCTAAATAAGAAGATAAATTTTAAAACTTTGAGAAAATGTTATGTGCCTGAAGGAATTCTCCTTCAGAACATCTATCATTTCACATATCCATTCAGATAGAAAACATTTAATGGCACTGACAATCAGTCCTTCATGTAGTTCACTGTGTGTAGAGCTTTACTTTCTTGTTAGAACCGATCAATAGCCTTCAGAACAAAAACTGGGCAGCAATGAAACCAAGAGAAAGAAAAAGGGGCATTTTGTGGTCTGGGATGCATTTCAATAAGCTTAAACTCTAAGTGACATATGATGAATTTAAGCTGCTCAGTATAATTCTACAAATGAAGTGTGTGAGAGAGGTTTTCATTAAAGTGAGTGTCATTTCATACAAGCTTATGTGTCTTCCTGATGTGTTCTCTGACTCTCATTAATGGACTTGAGAAGTGTAAAACTTCTACATACTCGTAGTTTTTCACACTCACTCCCTATATGTTTATATTTATGTGATATACGAATTTCACCAAGAAAACATCTTGAAAGAGTATTTGAACTGAAAAGTACATTCATGACATGAATTAAACAAGAGTTCTGTTTGATCTTTCCTTGAGAGAGATACATTTACATTTTCAAATGTGATCATTTATTAAAGGGCCATAGTTTGTATGAGACCTTGATGAGTAGTTCATGCCTGCTTGCAAGGCACAGGTTTTGGCTATAAGTGAATAGATTCAAAATGTGTCTTAGGGTACATATTTTTCATTCAATGAATCTTTTAATTCTTTGTAAATGCTGTAATTATTAGAAACATGCTTTTGATGAATATCTCCAGGGCTTATAATAAAATAAGTGAAAATAATTATTTAGGAAATTGAGATTAATACTATCATTGCATTACTTGAATTATTTTAAATGAAATATGCATAATCAGATTCCTCATGTGGCTTATTTTATTCTTATGATTTCCAATACATTTGTGTTACTCTTTGTAAATAAGCATATGTGTATTTTTTACAAAATGAAAACATGTTTAATATCTGGGTATTTAAATTTCAAGAAAGATAAGACTTATTAAGAGAAAAATGAAACTTAAAGACAACAGAATTATTGGAAATTTTTTTTATTGGGATAAATTACTAGTTTGTTGTTTCATACTTGCATAATTAAATACTCTTATATAGCTATTTTATGTAAATGAATTCTGCATGTCTTTTTAAAAATTCAATTTATACAATAGAGAACTAAATGACACCGATATTACCATGATTTACCTTGGTGACTTTTACAAGCTCAAAGTTTTAGTCTTGTGACTTATGTTTAATAATTTAACACATTAATAACATTTTAGATGTGGATTGTTGAACATAAGCATGCAGATTATTTAAATGAATATTTAATTTTTATTCACCTTGCCAGAAGACAGAACATGCATTTAATTGCCTCACATAAAAAAAGGGAAAACGATCAGTAAAAATGGTAATATAAAAAGTTTAAAATAAAATATGTATATTGCTTACTTTTGGGCTCCAAAGTAAATAATAATTGGCTTGGAATTTGATAGTGTGTAATAAAATTATAGTACAATTTCATTTTACTTTTCAACTGAAAAGATTGGGTCTACATGAAGCACATACTCAAATGTACATTTTAATTTAATCTATTTATTTCTGAATGTTAAATAAGATTATGAATATTTTACATAATGAGTCTAGCACTGTGCATAGAATAGGTACCTAATAATAATACCTCTTTTGTATTTTCCTTCTGTGTTGATTCCCTCCTCCAAAAGAAAACCCACTCTAGAGAAAACTACCCTTAAGGCAGGGTGGGCCACTGACCCATCCCAAACCCTACCAGACCTTCACCCAACCCTGAACCCCCAGATAGTCAGGATGTAGTTGTGAACAACACTAAATATTGAAGAAATGAATATTTCAATACTAACATGAAAATAAAAGGGGATATTTATGATGGGATAAATTCTAAAATAGACAATCCACGTTTCTGTACACTGGATAAATTCCTATCTTCTTTGGAGTAAATCAGCAATTTAGGGAACAATGTATTATATACACATGTGCATATACAACTTTACTGTAACTATATTCTAGAGACTCACAGGGTGAGTTATAATGATTTACTTTCGCAAACTAAAATTCTTTGACTGTGATTCACATACTGAGTTTTGTTCTATAGCAAATACTGTTTAAAGAACCTCCCGGGCAGAGTGCTTAGTGCAGCAGGCAGTGATTGGTGAGAGTTTATATAGGAACAGCTACTCTTGAGAATTTGCAAATCAAGTTGTAATGTTTCCTTCGATGTCCATTTTACCCACCTATTCCATTTTTTTCATCCCTTTCTGCTTTTTACCACTCTCATCTTTTAAGCTTTAGAAACCGAAATTGTGGGTGAAGGTATAATCAAGACTAAAGAGTATTATTGCCATATGGCTACTTCCTTTCCTTTCCTGCCTCATACCTCTCCACACCAATCTCCTTCGGCCCCCATTTCCAACCTCCCATTCTTTTGTACATATGACTTGATTTAAATTGTCCCAATTTTAAAGACACTATATATAACGAAAGAAAAATCTGTCCTCCTACAGTAGGCTGTAATTTAAAGAAAAAAAAGAACATTCAATATAAAACCTTTTTTGGTATGTGGAAATAAGGATAAATTTCTTCAAATTATTGGGCTAAAATTATGTCTGTTATCTCATCTGCAATTTTCTGTGATCGAGGAGAATTATTGCTATCTTATTTAGTTCAGCTACTGGCAAACTTAGTTTCAAAAACTGAAATTTGAGAACATCAGAATTTTTCAGTTACTAACCTCTCTCTGTATTTTACTATCATATGAATCAATAGTATATTTAATTAAAATTAACAGAACTGACTATGCATATAAAAATATAAATGACTATCTTTATATTAAACAATTAATATAATTAAACAATATAATAAACTCATTCTAGGCACCCAGGCTTTTTTTTCCCCTGAAAATGCACAATTTATTACCCTTTTATTTAAGAGTAAAAGCCCTTATTTATTTATTTTTCTTTCTCATTTTCTGGCCTTTTTTTTTTTTATAGAATACACATCTTCATGGAAGCAAACATAAAGAAAAATTCCACATAAAAAGTCTATAACCAGATGGAATGTTAGAGAGTTTTTCCCAAGTCCAATTCAAGTCTCAGACCTCCTTGAAACTCACAGCAATATGTCATGTAACATTTGAGATAGCTCTCTGAGGCACTTACTGCCTGAAAACTTTCCACTTAGGGTTTACACACAAGTATACCAGATTATTTCTCATTTTTAGGAACATCTTAAAAAATAAGAAACTGAAGTGTTCTTTGGTTACTATATTTTATTTATTTAAATAAATAACACAGATGTTATGATGAGAGGCCCTGTTGAGTTTTATAGTCAGATCACTGGGTGATATTTTAATTTTAAACAAATATGCAAACTTTAAGTTTATGAGTTAGGAGCTTCTGAGCTCTGATCCCAGAGTTGTCATAGTTTCTTCTGCTGTAATAGATATGTCATCTGTACCCTGGCTGCCTCCATCTTCTTATCAGTAATTCCAAAATAAGACTGTATGTAGTACTTACTGACCTTAAATGGATAAAATAACAAGTATTTTAATGTAAGAATTACACATTTTAAATGTCTGGGAAAATTGCCTCTCTCTCTCTCTCTCTCCACACACACACACACACACACACACACACACACACACATATACATACATACACACACACTAGATTAAAATGTTAGGTATATTCATCATTAAAAAAAAGAAGTTCTATTTTACTTATGACAAAAGGCATGCATTTCTGGGCTAAAAGAAGAACTAAGATATAAGCTTTCTTTGCGTTTCTTGGCTTCCAACACAAAGACTTCGAAATACAACCTGCATCACATGCTATTAGTTGATTCTTGATATTTCTGAGATTTTCATTCCATAAAATAAATTACTGCTATCATTCTCAAATAATGCTCTAAAATAATAAGATTGTGCTTGTATTGAAGTGTGAAAGCTATACAGTTAAAAAAATGTATTTAATTGCAAAGCAAGTAAATAATTTTAACAGAGTTAATATAACCAATAAAAAAGACAAGACAACAGGAGACAACACCATTAATTGCATAAGGGATCTCAAAATTCATTAGGCTATACCACTTTCTATTGTTAAGTGGTATTAGTCCTTTAGAAATATATCTTATCCAATATCTGCTACAATAACTCCTCTTAGGGATTATGAGAATTCAAGCCTTTCCTCCTGTGACATTTATTTACTCCTTTATAGCTTAGAGTCAAAGTGAATTAACTCTTCCCACACAAAGAAAATATCAAATTTCAAGGAACACAAATTAGTGTTTATATATAGTCATTTAAAACATCTTTGAATTAAATATATTTATTGTGCTTAAATAATGTCTTGCTTAAATCAAACATTTAACCCCTAAAGAGTCATACTTAAAATGTTGGGTCTGATAAATAGCAAAAATTCAACTGAGTTAAATTTAAAGATGTCATTGGCTTTATTAAAGGATTCATGAATCAGGCAACATTTGATCTAGTAAATAGAAAGGAGCTACACTGATAAGTAGGAAAAGAAAGGTTTTAAAGACACAAAGGGGGCAGAAAAAGAAAATTATTAACAAAGAATGCATTGTTATTAGTAAGATTTCCCTCCTAAGGGAAAGGGAAGCCTATCTGGCAGGTGACCTCAATGGTGGTGACCAGGTAATTGCAGGTTGACTAGTTAAATGTTACATTCCTGGAAGAAGTTAAGACTGCTGTTAGGTTAGGTATTAAGTCTTGGTTTGCTGACTCTGAGTTTAGCACATGTGACTCCATTTTGGGCCAGCTGTGTGTGTGTGTGTGTGTGTGTGTGTTTTCTTAATAGATCTATCTATATTAAGTAAAAGAATATTTTAATGTTTTTCTCAGTATAGCTGATGTAACTGTGGATGAATCAATTGTCTTTGCAATTTTAAACTGGTCTCTTAACTACAGTGAACTAGGACTTGAAAGCCTTTTTATACATAAAGAATAAGCATAGCCTATTGATTGAATGAGACAAAGTTTTAGCTTACCTGAATTTTAAGGGGTTGTGTAAATTCATTTTTTTTGTGACATATTAAATGTGTATGTGATATATATCATTATTTATGCATTTAGCATACATTTAGCATAAAGTATGAATAACAGAAATTATTAAAGGTAGGGACCTTGACTTATTCACTGTTTTTAGCCTTAGCACCAACTATTTTATGGCATTATTAATTATCTATAATACTGTTGTTGAATGATTGAATTATTCATTTTGGATTATTGTGTCAGTTAATATTGGAAGCTTTAAAGTACATGTAAATACAATATGGGTTTCACAAAACAAGAAGAGCCACATTGATAATTCATAAGCCTAAAATTATTTAAAATTTCATATTCAGGAATGATTTCCACCTCCACAAAAATTAAACTTCCTCCAGAGCATAAGGCAGTTCTTATCTTTTAATAGAACAGAGCAAACTGCAAAACACAGGTCAGAAACCTTTAAATCCTAATCTCTATTTTGTTACTTCTACTTACTGTCTGGCCTCAAGCAAGGCATTGAACCTCTCATTTTATTCCATTGTGGGATAATAATATTCACCTAATTTATATGGTACTGTGTGTGTTAAGTAAACAACAATTACTAAACTTTCTGAAGACTATAGTCTATACGATAAATACTGAGACAAATTCTTCCATTTAGTGTCTTCCATTTGGTGATAGACACAGAGAATTCAATATCTATTAAAATAATATGTGAAGAGGAACTGATAAAAAGACTGCAGGATCATTTTAGGTGGCCAGTATATTATTTTGCAATTAAAAGGTATAATTTACCCAAATATCAGAGCTAATGTTTCTTAGAGGCAAGCTACCTGGTAATGGTTACATAATCATCAACAAATGGTTATGGAATCCAACTTAAATATTGTGCTTTGTAGTAAAGAACTGATATATGTAGAATGAATTTAATATATATATATATATATATATATATATATATATATATATATATATAATAATTATATATTCACTAGATGTCTGATTAATTAGGAAGAGAATCAGTAGTGAATTGCAGATAACCCAAATTCCAGTATCTAAAATAAAATAAGATAAAATAAACAAATTTCTCTCTAATCATTAGCTACACATCATTGGTCCAGGAGGACTGGTATGAATTGCTACAGTGTCAGATGAAGTTGTTCTAGCTTATCATTTGCCCATTCTCAATCTTCATCTTTCCAAATAGACTCTAAAGGCAGTTTATCCAGCTTCAACAATTTTCTTTCCTTTTCAGATAAGAAGAAAAAGAAAAGGATTAAGAGCAGACAGAACAAACATAGAACCAGCAGAATCTTTAAGAAATCTTCCAGAAGCTGCCATATGACTGCTTAAATCCCATTGAACATTCTTTCATAATCACATGACTGTACCTTCTGATGGTGTTCAGAACATATTACCTGAAAGTATCACATTTTGGCATATTAAATATCTTAAGCCAAAAGAATTAAAAGAAAAAAAGAAAACCAGCAAAAGCAGGAAGGTCACATTGACCCTTAGCCCATCTTCCTTGAAACAAGGCATAAAACTGAAAGGTACTCTCCCTGTACCAGCAGAAAAGAAAGTATTTTTATTACCAGAGACAGGTAATTTGGGCCCAAGAAACCAATACAGACAAACTTTGTTTAACTAACCTTTTTCTTCCTACTTACTTCTTCACCACTTACTCCCTCTAACCCAAACCCCTCTGTCTTGACAATCTCACAAATTTATTGTTTGTTCATCTAAAACAGGGATACCCAATATTTTGTCTTCTCTGGGCAACATTGGAAGAAGAATTGTCTGGGCTACACATAAAATACACTAACAATAGCTGTTGAGCTAATGAAAAGGTCACAAAAAATCTCATTATATTCTAAGAAAGTTTACTAATTTGTGTTGGGCTGCATTCAAAGCCCTCCTAGGCCACTTGCAGGCTGCAGGTTGGACAAGCTTGATCTAAAAGGTATAAAAGCTCCCTGTGCTAGTCAGTTCTTTGGATCTTCATAGCATAGCAATGCTTTAAGATATTATGTTACAAAATTTATGCTTTAATACTATTTGATAATGTGGTGAGATGTGGCCATTTGAACTGGAGAGCAAACCATGGTTTACAAATAATTTGGGAGCTTTTCTCACAATGCCAATAATTTACTAGGATCTTAAACAAGGAGATGGGATTTCTGTGTCCTATTGCTGTACTTTAACAAAAGGAAGAGTAACTAAGAAACAAATATCTTTTACTCCCTTTTAGAAAATCTGGATGTATCAGATTAGAAGGGTCTTTAAATGACCTAGTTATATTTTTGCATAAAAATATTTTTGATACTGTAATATTTTATTCTGTTTATACCCATCACTATAACGAGGATTGTTTTAAGAAATTGGAATTCATAAAAATGTGGTTTCTACATTTTTCAAGTTCTTTTTAAAATAACTTTACCAAATATTTTCATCTTTCTCTGTGCCTCAGTTTTCACATTATAAGATAAAGACATCAGTGATAAACTATCTCCAAGGGACATTTCTGAGTGTTAGTTAATGTTTCCAAAGCCTCCACAGAAAGCAGCGGATGATAATGAAATAGAGTCTGAAAGCACTATTATCACTGATATCTTTGCCATTAGTTTCTAAGAAGTTTCATGCCAACTGTTAGCATTTCAGCTGCTGGAGTGTGGGGTTTCTATTTTAATTTTGCCTAGAAAACTGAATGTTCTTCGAGCATCTGGGGTCCACCTCAGCGTAATTCCAAATCTGATTCCACAGAAGCAGATATGTGAAGTGTGATGACCAGCACCACTAAGAAATTCATAGCTAACTTTAGGCCTGCTTATTTCAATTTATAATTTAGCTTACATTATAAATCTATTAGGGAATGCAGTATCTAAGTAACACATCAACATTTATTTGAAATTTTTATGTGAGAAAATTGTGCTTTAAATTAAATTACATTAAAACCCTGTCTATGAGGAGTAGGTGAACTGAATGGGATTAGGATTTTGGTTGACTTCTTTCAACTTATTTTATTCTATATATACTGTATCATGTACAAAACATGAAAAAAGTATGAATAGAAAAACAATTTATATTTCATTTATTTAAAACTATATCTTAGGGGTGCTTATCATCTGTGAAATGGTCTTAGGGAAACAACTGTGTACAAAGCCAATGTAAATTCTACCCTCATAAAGGACACATTCTTGTAGAACCTGTAAGATTCAAGATGACTTACTATATTTTTGTATATGAGGGCTGTCCAGAAAAAATTCAGGTATAAATGCCTCTATTTTTTCATATTAAATGGATAGACACTTTCTAGACTGCTCTTGGATTTCCTGTGCCTGTCATACTGTCTATCACTAGTAATCACTAGGTGCAAGTTTGATGAAAGAATGAATAAATGATTCAAGCACACCAAAGTTGTATGGATTTGCCACAAATTTCATATGCATTAACAAATTTATTGTTACTTATTGGCACCAGACCATAATGGGCCAATCAGGATTAAATAATTGATTTTATAAAGTAGTTGGTTTTAAGATTAAGGTGCTTCCATTAATGGAATATATGCTAGAGGCATAAATATAGATTGATGAGCGTAGTTGAGTTTTCCTTAAGAGTCAGAAAATTAATTTTCAGGAGTAGTAATTAAGGAACATGAGAGGGACTAAAATAAAATTAATTCACATTATATTACTTCAAAGAATATAGCAATGGTCAGAATATTGATAATTCAAAGTGCTTTTTAGTTCAGGGATGTAGAAATTGTATCTGATTTCTAGGGTAAATTCAAGTCAAGAGCAATGCTATCCAATAGGACTTTGTGTAATGATGACAGTGTTATATATCTCTGTTCTCCAATACAGGAAAAGCAAGCCATATGCAGCTATTGAACACTTGAAATGTAGCTAGCATAAATGAAAAACTAAAATTTTAACTCTAAGTAATTTTTTATTTAAATAGCAACATTTGGCTAGTGACTACCATATTGGACAACATAGTTCTAGAAGAAAAAAAGTATATAACAAATGAATAACAAAAAATACTGTTTTGCTAAAATTCCAATGTGATAGTTGGAATACATGCATCAGATTATGGTGGTAACAACTTGGAAGTAATGGCTCATAACTTGGCAACTGGGATTTTGGAAGGTGAATAACAATGAGCAGTGAAGCCTGTAGTTCAAGGTTCAAATAAGGAATAAGGCAGATGTTGGTTTAAGTTCAGATTTCAAAATTTTAGCAATGAAGCTTTAGGGAAGTCATTATCATGACTACACTCAAATGTGAGGCAGGGGGAGTTCCCTGATGGTGTAGTGGCTTAAGGCTTCGGCGTTGGCACTGTCAGCGCTGCGGCCTGGGTTCGATTCCCAATCAGGGAGCTACCCACATACCCAAAAGCAAAAACAAAAAAACAAAACAAAAAAAAATGTGAGGCAGGGATAATATCCATACCCATATCTTAAGGTTGTCCTAAGAATTAAATTAGATAAAGCCTAGCATTCTGTAACAGTGTAGTATGTGATTGTAATTGTTATTATACTATTATAATCCAATCTAAAGTCTTCTCAGATTATATGTATATGGAATGACATGATCAAATGATCTGTTATTTTCTCAGATATTTATTCTTCCTGGAAGCTTATTGTCCTCTGATTCTTTTCTCTGGTGTCATTTTATTTCATCAAGTCTTGACTAAAATAACATACACAGGAGGTTTACTGGAAAACAGTAAACAAAACTGTAATCACTACTTTTTGGAGGTTGGGGAGAGAGTGAGGTACACATATTATTTTGTAGTACTTTGCTCATTTTCTTGCCATGCTTATTTATGATATATTATTTAGGATTTTTAGATGGTTAAATTCTGTATGATTTTACTCATATTTTATAAACAGGAAATATTAGCTCAGAGAGTTCTTCATTATAGAGTTGTTACTACTTGGGTTGTCATTATTAACCCCTTGTGAATAGAACATAATCCAGAAATGTTACATTCCAATTCTTGAAATTTGAATGCTCTAGTTCAGTGATTCTCAACCTTCCTAATGCTGCGACCCTTTAATACAGTTTCTTATGTTGTGGTGACCCCCATAAAATTATTTTCATTGCTACTTCATAACTGTAATTTTGCTACTGTTATGAATCATAATGTAAATATCTGATATGTGTTTTCGATGGTCTTAGGCGACCCCTGTGAAAGGGTCATTCGACTCCCAAAGGGGTTGCGACCCACAAGTTGAGACCTGCTGCTCTAGTTTGTACTAGAGTTGGTGATGCCATCCTTACTCTGTAACATCCAAGATGAGTGGTTTAGGCAATGCCATGTCTTCACGTTCAGCAGGTAGCCAGTGGAAACAGTAGAGTATATTGGCCAATTTATTCTAAGAGGCCAAATGGCCATAGTGAGTCGCAGATTGTAAAATAAATTCGGTTGTTTGTGAGTAGCATTTTACAAATAAAATATGATAAAATAAATATCACACAAAGTGCATCACACAAAGATTTTCACAAAACGTTTTTTTTCATTACATAAGTATATATGTTTAAAAGTGTGTGTCTGTGCTAAATCATGATAGATAAAATCTTTCTTATTTGTGTCACAATCAAAAAAGTTTGGAGGCTTAACTTTGAGGACACCATGTCCCAAAATGTATTTTTAGAAAATATGTGGCCCAGAAAGGAATGCATTCTTAGATTAGTATTCTCAGCATAATATAAGATTGTGGATACTATTAATATTTAAGGGCAGTACAATATCGTATGAGAACTGTTCAGAAAGTATCCAGGCAATATGAAAAATAGGGGCATTCATGGCTGGATTTTTTTCTGGACAGCTCTTATATGTCGTATGCAGGTTCAGAGAGATTCAACTGTTAAAAATAAGAAAATAAAGTTAGAAAATAATTATGATAGATAAGAAGAAGGAAAGAGGAAGGAAGAAATAAAGTTACTTCATCAGGTCAGTCTAGTAACAGAGAGAAGTTTTCCAATAAGGTTGGCAAATTTTTTCAGTGTAATAATTGATCTCACAATTTTACTGAGAATATCTGAGTTTCTGCAGAAGTAAATGTATATTTTTGCTTCCTAGCACCAGGAATTTGCTTCTCACTTCCAACCATGCCCCCAACTTTACCTTCCCCTCCCCAACCCATCTCTCTGGGAACTGTTTCACATCCTTCTACAAATATCTAATATCCAGGAAAGATGCCATTATCACATGTGACCTTTCCCCCTGGAGACCCTTGATTGATTTAGAGTTGAGCATGTGACTAAACCAAGTGGAATTTTTGAATTGAAACTGAGAGAGGGTTGCTGTACAGTGGTGGTTTCTCAAGATACAGAAACAATGCTTTCTATTCTGTGGATACAGAATGAATCTGACACCCAGATTGAAGCAAAGGTAGAGCGAGATAGAGCCTTGGTAGATTTGCAGTCATGGGCTCCATTTGTTCCTGAGGCCCAGCTGGATTTCTATCCTTACCAAGATTTTGCTGTCTAGTCTGTTTGGGGTTCTGAGATTCAATAAATCCCTTTTTAAATCTCAACTGTAAGATAAGTAATGATTACTTGCCTGATATAGTTGTTATGGAAAGTAGCACTAACAAGTTCAGAAAAGAGAAGACATTTTAAGACACATGAAAAGAAGAGCAAAGATCAGCAGTTGACACAAAAACAAGAAGAAAATTCAAAAACAATATGACTAGACTAATATTATTTCTTGAGTGGGAAAGATTGGTGATAAAAATGAGAACTTTAAAGAGACATTTTAATTACTTTGCTTTATATTTGCAGAAATATAGGTATGAATGTGTGACATATACTCATATATCTACTCGTAAGTATTTAACAAACCTGTTATTTATAATGCTTTGGCTGAGAATATTGTGTGTTTACAGAACTATTTTTGTTGTTGTTGTTGTTTTAGTCTCAAAACTATGGTACATTTTCCAGTCCTTCTTGCGGTTTGGAGTTGGCATATGATTGAGTTCTGATCTGTGGAATATACACATTGTGATGTGTGCAACTAGAATCTTGGCCCTTAGAAACCTCATTCAAGTAATTTTCAGTCTCTTTTCTCACCCATTAACTAATATAGAGGACTTTGATGATGGAGAGGAAGGAAAAGCCACAATATGAAAAAAACCTGGATCACTAAATGACCACATGGATGGCTGCCCACGCAGGAAAAACTATTTGGACTAGAATATAGGCTAAAAATACACCAAATATCAACTTACTGACTTAGGAAAGGAGGAGTTATCTGTTCTAGTCTATGGCAGTTTGTATAACACAGTGTTATTCAGTTATTTTGAAATATTTCATTTGCTTGTACATAATGTTTAATTAAAGTAGTAAACATTTGGATACTGTTAGACTAGCAATAATGGAATGACTGAATCATACCCATTATTAGCAAGAGTCTAACAATGGATAATGTTTATGAATTTGAAACTGTATTTATATGCTTCTTCGGTTTGTTCAACCTCAGTGCACTGTAAAGAATGGCTTTATTCTCAAATGGCTGGAAGGAGAATTTAAGTTCTGATATTTTCTATATCTGCAAGAAATTTATAAATATATTCCACATTTGTAATATGATTCCACTGATTCTCAGACATCTTGTTATTGGCAAAGAAAGGTACCTAAGGTACAGATACAGTGATAGTCCCAATCATCAATGACTATGTGAGAGTTACTAAGGATTTCAAGTTTAAACTTAAACAGGTATGAGCATATCCTGAGAGCTTTACACTTCTTAGTGAAATTATTTGCAGAGGTAATCTTTGCAGAATATAGTAATTTTAAAAAATTTCTAAGTGCATTTATAAAATGTTATTTAGTTCTTATTGAAAAAAAGGCAATCTACTACATTCGAAATTATTTTATTCATTATAATTGCTGAGTTTTAAGACTGTTGCTAATGAAAATGAATAATTTAGGAATTGTATTTACTCACCCATATATTTTACTACAGCCATATAATGTAGTAGAGGTTTAATAAAGATAGGAATACCATATTTTGAATCTTACATAAATCACCAATGCTTACATAAGAATTTATTTAAATTGACAGAATAAAGCTATTTGATTTTTTTTGTTTTGTATGTTTTTAGACAAAAGCAGACTTTCCTAATAAATTTAGATTATTTTCTCAGTTTTCTAACTTTTTTTCAAGTTTAATGACCAATCTTTGTCTTTTATTATCCTTTGTAAATCCTGAAATGTACATTATATCAAATGAAAAATAAAAATTTAATTTGTTGTCTATGGATTTGTATCTTCTTTATCTATTAGGTCTATTAAATACAATAAGCTAGATTTCTGTGGTCTGCACATTCCTTCTGATTTTATAAAAAATAATGATACCAAATCATATTTTCACTATGCTTTAACAATGTTAATTTTACACATATTTTTTACTTTACTTGAAAAGCTGGTTTTGCATGTGGTTTTCCAAAGTATAGGTATTATATTATACAAATTCAGAATGCCTAGGTTTGAACCAACTATGCTGTATTTGTGTAACCTTAGAGAAACTACTTAGCCTCTTTGGATCTCAGTTCCATTATCTGTAAAATGGGGATAAGAATAGTGAATACTTCATAATGATATTATAGGATAATATGAGCAAGTGCATTATATGTGCTTAAAACAGTACCTTAATAGACAGTAATGTTCACTGATATGTTTTTGTGATTGTTACTGTTGATGTTACAAGGTATAATGTATTATATTGGGTAGTGTGAGTGGGAAAAAAGGGACAGGATGAGTTTCTACTCTTAAAATTCTTTGAATTGCAGTAGGGAAAATTTATGTTTTCACAAATGATTATTATATATTATGATATAAATATATATAAAGTGGTTTCAGCATTCAGAAAAGGAAGTGACTTACTATTTTTGGGATTTCAGAAATTTCCCAGGAAGTTAATTTAGTTTAGGCCTAAAGAATAAGTGTTCTATAAAGATAGAAAACTATTGAAAGCATAGAAAACAAGGGGCTAAATAGAATAGTGAAATATGCATGTTCAGAAAACAAAAAGTAATTCATTAATTCAAAAATAGTTCAGCAGTTCACTGAAGTTGGAGCAGTTGTTCTCAATGCGTAGTGATTTTGCTTCACCCCAAGGTGCACATGGCAATGTATGGAAACCTGTTTTTTACATCAAGAAGGTGCTACTGGTATTTAGTGTGCAGAAACCAGGCATGCTGTTAAACAATACTGCACAGAACAGCCCACCACAACAAAGAATTATCTGGCCCAAAACATTAGTCTGCTGAAGTGAGAAGCCCTGGGCTAGAGAATAGGCAGGTGGGGGAGTGGTGGAGTGCACAGATAGGAATTTGGGTTGAGATCAACTTCAATGGAGACTGATATGTTATTATAAAGATGTTATATATGATGGCCAAACTCTGTTTCCTTAACTCGCTCAGGTTCCAGAACATTTATCACTTAAAAATTGATGTTAACCATCAACATTATTTAGAGTGTCTTTTTTATAGTCAGACAAACTCTACCTTTTCCTCAGAAATCTGCTTTCCTCAGTCATTGAAACCAGTCTTATTATCATTTTAATGTAAAATTCAGTTCTCAAAAATGCCAGCCTATGTCCCCCTTAGGCCTCAATATATATTTCTTCATTACACATTGCCTCCCTCACCATCATTTCAGTCTGCATTGGGCGCCTTCCTCTCACTGCTCTGCCTCCAGCAGATGACCCCTCCCCCGCGTGTGGTATTTCACTTCTCTGATTCCTGTTGGTCTTGGGGAAGCAAAAGAAGTGAGTCTTTTTCATACACTTTTGTTTTGTCTTTTTAGATAATCTAAGGCACAAAGAAAAAGATAGAGAGGGAGGAAGAGATGTGAAAGGATCAGAGTAAACAATCACTTTAAAGGCTTTAGCTTTTCAGTAAAAATGTTTCTCTAACAACACACTGCTGTATGACTAAAGGAATTTAGGAACATTTAGATAACAGGAACAAACAAAACAACACCATTTGCTGCATTTCCAGAAGAAAATCAAAGTATTGCTGAGGGTATTATACTTCCTGCTGATTTTGTTTTTCTAAAAATGTGTATTGATTTCCTCTACCTCAGAGATTCATAAATGTTATTAAAAATGAATGGCAGGTCTGATTTAAATTAAATGTCAGGTGGTTGATAGGTTTCATAATACATTTTAAAAATATATTAATGACATTCTTACTTGATTTTGTATTACAGGCATGAAAACAGAATACCAAAATCTACAATAGTATGTGCTAAATGAATACATGAATAATGAAGCTCTTGCTTTTAAAAATTAAAAAAGAACAGTAGTATATCGGTATTTGTTATAGCTTATTCTGAAGCTACACAGGCTAGAAAACACAAGTTTCTACTCATTAGATAAGACAGAAACTGCACCTTTGACTTTTTTGTTCCTATTCTTGTCTTTTAAACACAATAATTACACGAACAATATCAAATTCCTGGCTGATTTTAAAAGCACTGCCAGACATCAGAATGTAAAACGCGGGGCAAGGGGTTGCATTTTATTGTAGTCTATTATAATCTCTTTCGGGTGAATGTCAACCTTTCAAAATGCCACAAAATTTTATTTGCTCAAAATGGCTTGTCATGTTTGGAAGGTTTAGAAGAGTAAAATACGCTTTCTGTATAGACAAAGGTAGTTTCTGTTCCACTCTTTTCTTTTGCCCAAGTGAGCGTTCTCTGACTATAACTGCTTAGACATACGTTTTCAAATGTTTCATCCTCAAACACTTGATTACTACAAATACAACCTCTGTACTGAATCACCCCCACCCAAAAGGCTTTCAATTGACCAGAAGGAAGAAATGAGAATGTTCTGAATCCAGTACTCCAGGAACATGACTGGTTTATCACAGGTAGACAATATGAGTTATTTTCTCCCTTTTTGGAGCCTACCCCATGCTGCTCCTTACAATCCAAAGTAGCACTTTCCTTTTTTTCTGATGGTTTTCCCGCATGGATGCCGAAACACTCTGCAATCTCCACTTCACTGATGTGTGGGTCTCCCCCTACCCCTGTTCCTGTGAATTACCTATGTTGAAATTCCTTCTGCTGTTTTTAGGCTCCTGCTGATAAAATCTGCAGACAACAATGTACATCCTTAACAGACAGAGCACCCTGCTCCCAGCAGGGTGACCCAGACATTCACAGCTCATATATCAAGTGCTCCATGGAGAAAGCTGTGTGTCACAGGCAGAAGGTGAAAAATTGGTGGGATTCTTAGAGAATCTATGCACTTATTCCTGCCTTTTTTTTTCCAAAGCAGGAAAAAGAACATAATGTTCACGATATTGTATATAAAGACTTTTTCAAATTTCTTCTTTCCTTAGGGTAAAATAATTTGTGTTCTTGGATCAGACATTAAGAAATGAAAAGTCTTAAAGGAATGTAAATTTGAGTTCAGATTTAATTGCATTCCCAGTCTATCATTCATTCATTTGACAAATATTTTTTAACTCCTCCCTTCTGTCTGACACTGCCTTCCATACCTAATTTCTCTTAAATTTTTTCCTGTCTTCTATTTCTAAAAAAATTGATTTTTTTTCCCGGTTATTATAATATCTCCAGAAGAACAAACATAATTAATCATGTGATATTTCTGGTGGCATACCACATCCTATCAGGTAACATTGAGCTACTTGAATTTTTTAGGTGTGTTTTCCAATCAGAAGTTCTACATGTGATTGTGGAGCTGAGTAGACTGTATCTATCACCCACTGCATCTTACTATAGCCTCACCTTAACTCATAAATGGTGCAGAAATTATCTAATGGACCTTACAGAGGCAGAAATAACTTATTGCATTGTATCCAAAGATGGTTTATATAGGTTTATTTAAATATAATGGCATTTTAAAGCAAAAAGCAATACACTTATGTTGGCAAACATTATGATTCTGATTGATTACTCTACTTGCTTTTTAAAGCTTAGTTCAAAGGCTAGAATCATTTTCCATTACAGATTTTTAAAAATATGGCCTATGTTTATAAAAATGGCTCTATTTACATAACACCAAAACTGCCAATTAATTCATTGGGAAAATAAAAACAGGTAAAATAAATCTTTGCTAGGATATTTCTTTAAAAAGAATTATTTAAACCATTTTGATTTCAAATGGAGATTTGTAGAATCTACTAATAGTACAATGAAAGAACCAAATTACAACACAGTAAGCCAATGCGGAATACCATTCTGATACTACAGAAAAAACTCAGACTTTGACTTTGAAATCACACAGAAGTGCTGGAGTACAAATCCCAGTTCTAAAAATGATTAAATTTATTGTTTATTGTATGTTTTCTTTTTATTTATGTATACTCATATGTAATGTGTCTCTTGCTAGGTTTAAATAAGATATCATAGAGGGAATGAACAAATCACGGGTCCAGCCATACTACAGGAGTGAGAAAACATTTTTTGTGAACTTATTTAAGGAATAACAGTGCATCTTTACTTTTTCATTGTTGTATTTTTTTTATTTAATTGTCCATCTTTCCCAGTCAGCTCTGAGTTCAGTGATAACAGTTTCAATGTGTACCATAAAATGCAATAGAATACTAGCATTTTCAAGAGTTTTGCATAGGAGAGAAAGAAGGTGTTACAGTACACTCTCCAGTAACTGGAACTCAAGCAACTGGCAAAATCTCAAAAAAATTCTCAAAAATTTTTGCTGATAGCTTGAGATTTTGCTGGTTGTTCGAGAGTGCTGGCTGCTTAAGAGTGCTCATTGCTTGAGTTCCAGTAAATGGAGAGTCTATTTACATTTATCTGTCATCTACCAATCCCCATGGGTGCCAGTTAACTGAAAGTCTACTGTATGATTTTTATTTTCATAGATAAAAGGAAACAAAGATTAAGAAAATTACTTCGTTAAGACTATATAGCCAGAATTAAAACTGAAATTCAAGTTGCTTAAAATCTATCTTCACTATTTTCTAAATTCAGTTTTATGAATTGAAATGAAGTGAATCATTCATACCTTTAATCACTTCTCAAATTTTGCTACTTTTAAATAATTGAGATCAAATGATCAGGGATGATTGAACACATGTCTAATTGCTTAAGTTACTTTTATCATCTAATAAAAGTGAATTATAACTCAGTCAATTTAGTTTTTGGGACTAACACTGGATGATAAAATTAGATCTCAAACAAAACAATTTAATTTTTTTTTATTTGCTAGGAAGAGTCACAGTCTTTGTAAAAAAGTATGGATCCTTCAACAGTGGAGCAAACCAGGAGGAAGTTGGCATCTTTATGTATCTGATCAGAGATGGTGAAAGGTTTCATCTGTATTATCCACAATGTCATCTGTTTTGTTACCAGTTTGAAAGTAATCTTGCCAGATACTCTACTAGGTACTAGAGGACAGAACTAATAAAATGGTCCTATGGTTTTATTTATTAAACATAAGAATGGTTGTGATTGAATTTCCTTGTTCACTCCCTAGATCATGGAAAAATCTTAACATGGCATTTATTATAACTAAAATATGCCTCAGGCTGTACTGAATGCAACAAAAATAAATGTTTACTTAAAGTAAATTTGTGAATTTAATATAATTCTATTTTAATAGGATATATTCTTTAACTATGCTGATTATAAAAAATGAGAAAATAGGGGAGTTCCCTGATGGTGTAGTGGCTTAAGGCTTCCGCGCTGGCGCTGTCAGCGCTGCGGCCTGGGTTCGATTCCCAATCAGGGAGCTACCCACATACCAAAAAAAAAAAAAAAAAAAAAAAAAAAAAAAAAAAAAAAAAAAAAAAAAAAAAAAAAAAAAAAAAAAAAAAAAAAAAAAAAAAAAAAAAAAAAAAAAAAAAAAAAAAAAAAAAAAAAAAAAAAAGAGAAAATATCTCTCTAAACTTACTCTGAGAAATTGACTGGTAAGTTATGTATTTGTACTGAAGGGGATCTTTAAGTATCTATACAGAAGCATTGAAGAAAATTTAAAAAACATCACAATATTTAGCTAAAGGAATGGATCTACCTACAGCTCTTTCTTCAAGGATGAATTAATAGATTGAACAATAAAAAGCTTAACATTAAAGCAATATAAAATTACCTAACACTAAAGCAAATTCTTGGATGTGAAGCTTCTCTGGTTAACTACCCTGAGCATTAACCTGGAGCTACGTTAAGGAGGTATCATTATTATTGTTGCAGTGGCAGAGTAAGGTGGTCTGAATCATCATAATATTGGAATGAAAAGTAGAACTCTGACTACATTAACATTTGTTGAGTTGTATATAATTTATATCCTTCATATTGAGAAAGATATTATAATATTAAGAAGAATTCAGAGAAATTGTAAATGTATGTTACATAAGTAATAATTGAAGGAATCAGAGATTGTTTGGCTCTGAGTAAAAAAGGAAAAGCTTTGGTGAGGGTTGTCAGTCGAATTCAAACATTTAAATGGCTATCATGGAGAAAGAGTAACTATTCTGAGTACTTCCAGAAGATGATAAGTAAGCATTTTAAAGAAGGTAGATTCGAGGTCATTACAAAGCCCAACATTTTTTTAAACAATAAAGTTATTTGAAATATATATATTTGGCTTGAGACTTGTCCTTTCCATCTGAGATATATTACTTTCTTTCAACCATAAAATTTATCTCCATTATGTCTCAAATATTTCCTCTTCTCCATTTTCATATCATTCCCTTCCTGTTCTAGTTCTATCCTCAATATTAATTAGAAAATTTTAAAATAAGCTGCCTTATTTCATTATTTAATCTTTCCTGCTGTCTCTTGAGAGTTGAAACTGCTCTTCTAATTACAAATTTATTTTTAGCTGCATCTATTCTACAATTTGTCCTATGTTACTAATAAATATCATCCATGGATGTTCATTCTAATCATTCTGTTTTCTATGCCTAATAGTTCATTTTAGTTTCATGATATTTTTCCTGATTCATAATGCTATTGTCATCCTTCATTTTCTTAAATATATTTATCATGTTGATTTAAAAACCTTGATCCATCAGTCTTAATAACTCATTTTCAGATGGTAGATGTTGTTCAATTGTGGTCTTTTTATAGTAGTTGTACTATAGTATCTGTTATTTGGCCTTTGAATTCATGGTCCCCTAGAATTTTAGGTACTCTGAAAAATATTCCTCTAGCCAGGTTTCTACTTTCAGAGAGAAGCAATGTGGAAAGAAAACAGTCACCCAGCAGACCTGGGGGTGTGTGGCAAGAGGAGGAAAGTGTGAATCAAGGCCCAAATTTTAATTAAATGTACAGTCAATTATATGGGGTTTTATGTATGATATTTTTACGGACAGAAGTAGATTCATGGTGAAGCTAATGAAACATATGCTTCCCTCAACTATATCAGTCTATTTAAATGATCTGACATTAATTTTGTACTTTAATTTTATATTTTTTTCATAAGGTTCTTCATATATTAATGTTTCAGGTTTGATACAAATTTAAAGCTTTTCTACTTAGATGGCAGTCAGATTTTTATATTACAAAGCATCCTGTCCAACCATAGGTAAGAAATTAAAATTATGTTACTACTTTATTTCATTGGTATGTTTATTCTCATTTATGTATTGATCAGAAAATGTTATACATGGATTTGTGAGAAATAACTTAAATTTTACCTCCCAAATATTGTAGAGATGCACATTGACAGAAAATATTGGAGGAAGACACCAAGAAAAGAATATAAAAGTTAAATTTGACAGGTTTGTTTTCCCCTCAAAGGTGTTTTCCTTAGTATACACAAATAATTATGAGTGTCACAGTTAATTTCACCATTTGCTTTAATCACAAATTTTAGACAAGTATAAAAACAGTGAAGACTAAAAGACTGGGTGCTCTAAGGCTTCAGTATACTCACACTTGCATATGCATAGTTTGTATGTGGACATGAAAGGAAACAATGAAGTTCTGCATCTTTTCACTAATTTTAGTGCATTAGATGGTTTTCTTTTATGTGAATATAGCTTTCTATAATTTTAGAAAGAAAATATTGACAAATATAAAAACACAAATGCTATTCTTTTCTAAATATCAAGTCTTCCTAATGTTAACAAAAGGTACACAAATGTACTTTAGAAGTTAAGGAGCAAATGGAGGGCTGTTAAATATGTTGAGAAAAAAACTAATGACTAATTCATTAGATGCAGAAATGTTTTGAAGATGCATAAAGTGGTAAGTTGAGTTCATCTTGACATAGCATAAGAATCAATATAGGAAAGTAATAAAGTTAAACTTTTAAGAAAGAAAAAAATGGTATTGAGAAATAGAGCAGTAAAAGCAAGGAATTATTATTGTAAAGAATACTATTTGTACAAGGGCTGTTCAGGAAAATATCCAGCCATAAATGCCTCTATTTTTCATATTACATGGCTGGATACTTTCCAGATAGCCCTCATATATTGCTTTATAGTAGAGAAAAAAACACTTTCATAAACATTAGGTAATAACAAATGCATTAGAAGTCAACTCTCACTAGAGGAGATTTGATTTATGAAACACATTTTCAAACCTTTCTTATTATAAGCCACCAAATAATAGACAAACAGTCTATGTAATATGGACAATGTGGACATGTGCAGTCTTTAACCAATAATGACTACAATACTGTGTCAAATTATTTAGTTTTAGGTGTATGGAATAAATAAATAAACACTAAAAGAAAACATGATGACTGGTCTAAAGGTAAAAAACTTTGGCTTTTATTTATGCCGGATATTGGAAGCAATGAATAAATACATTTCTACCATGCTATGCTTTGAATAAGTTGCAGAATGTCAATGAAAAACATTTCTAGTGAGTTAAAAATATGATATAATTGAATAAGGAATATAACCAAATAGGATAATAGAATTTAAAGAATTAACAATACTCCTCTCTTAAAATATGTTTTAAAATTTTTTGGAGAAAAAGTGAAATTCATTAATGAGATAGCATGGTTTTTGGAACTAGTATTTAATATCTATTGAAACAGGGAGTAAGGGATTATTTTAGGATAAAAATTTCCATTGAAACAGCCAAAATATGACATCTACAGGTGTGGTTTTTTTTTAAGTCTTATAAATTAAATCAATGATAAAAGTTTTCAAGACAGCTGTCATTGCCAAGGTTTCCAGGCAGGGCAGGTGTCAGCGGTGGTACACCCAGTTGAAAAAGCACATGCAGAGCTGACAGGGGGGACCATAAACACGCCAGCAAGAAAGTTCCTTTATTGTGCACCTGGGACTATAAATACGTATTCAAACAAAAGTGGCATCTTGCCGCATCTGCCCAGTAGCAGTTGTTTGGGTTTTCATGGTTACATAAGGCGGTACATGCGCAGTAACTGTCAACCCCAGGAATTCCTCAACCCCAGACATGGACTGATTATACCAAGGTCAAGTCTAGGAGGTGGGCCTGGCTTTAACCCTTTACAGTGGGCCTGGCTGTAATTCTTTACAGCAGTCTTGGCTTTAACCCTCTGGGGACTGCCAACAGCTGACCTTAATTTTGAATGCATTTCAGAAGTACTTAGAACATTAAATGTATCGAGTATTGATACAAAAGATTTACCATGAAAAGAAATGTCTTTTATTTCATCCTGAAAATAAAACTTATTCTAAAAAGACCATTTCCAATGTAGCTTTTACATTAAGTGCTTAGTTTCACAGATTTCAAGATGTTTTTATAAAACTACATTATATTTGATTTTTCAAATTTATTTTGATGACTAATAAAAGACCTAAAATTAAGGCTCAGTGTCATGTGCTACCTCCATATGTTGTAAAATTAGGATGACTGTGATGGCCTAAATGCAAGTTCTCCCCAGTTTTCTTCCAGAGATAAGGTCGTGTAGTCAAAGGAGATCACACACAGTTTCTGGTCATCCTTGGCTTCTACTTATCCCTGAGTAATGGGTTGCAGTTTTCTGCCAGCTCACTGAGTTACATGACATTCTTCACACTCTAAAGCCTGCCTCCAACAGCTCTGTTCCCAAGTGCATTATCTATGTGGCCTTCATGTTTTTCGGTGTTCTCTACCTTGGGCTATAAGTATATGTGACTAATAAACTAGTCAATCTCATCTGTCCATTGCCAGTTGTCATGTGCATGACCATCTCCATAGCCCTAGGGTAGAAATTTTTCCTCACCAATGTGGTAAAAAGGAGGCAGCTATAAAAACAAACAAAAAAAACCCCAATATTTTTATGATAAGAATTTTATTTTAAGATATAGAATATGAATTAATAACCTGTATATAGGAAATAAGATTTCAGCTCATTTTGTAATTTGTGATCACTATATAGAAATGAATTAGATTCTAAGTCACACGGTACATTTCATAAATGGATATAAGGAGGCACAGTTAATATATTAGATCAATTCACTTACAGAGTAAATTATGGAGAAGAACATCGACAAGTCTCCTTCAAAGTTTATTTTCTTTCTACCATACTGAATTGATGGAGTATTATAGAGACTTGAATATAAGAATCCATATTTGATGATAATCCAATACCGAAACAATGTGTTTCACATATTTTTCCTATTTTTTTCATTAAAATTCTGTGTTTTTATGATTGGAAAAAATGGATTATTTTAAATGCATGTCTTTCTGAAATATTTTTAATGAATGTCAACAGGTGATTTGGCTATGACATTAGCTATCAACTTAATGACTACTTGATTCACTATATAATAATTTCTTTAAAAATTTATTAACTAAAGTTAACATAGTCATTGATGTATAATATTCTGTATTTAATTATTTAAATACTGAAGAGCAAGATATCAGGGCAAAATTATAATTACCTAGAAGTATAGTTTATGGATATAGTTTCTATTATGAATTTCACCATATAGTTAGTTTCTAAAAAGAAAAGTTATATTAGTGTCTTTTTTAAGGTTGTATTAGACAACTCATTATATTTGCTTACAGTATTCCTAGTCTAAAATTATAGTTATTCCTAAAATAATAAAACTGGTTAACTGTCCATTTGCCAATGTGTTTGATTGGACCCAGAACAGTTATTTCAGGCAAGTTTCTATTCACTCATATTGATGTGTATCAGCTCACACAAAATGTTGATGATTTTTCATTCAGGCATGTGTTCTAGCTAGTGTTCTCTCCCAACGATAAGATAACACCTTATCCAATTGTCAAAGCATATGAATTAGCAACTATTTGGTAACAGAGAAATTGTATACTCTAGGTACTTAGGTAATAGAATCTTGGCTTCTCTGTTCTTTGTGTTTTTATGTGTGTTTTCCTTTTTTCAAAAATTCTGTTGTGAGAAATAACATGCATGGAGTTTTTCCTGTCATATGCAGTTTATCCACACTTCTATGCCATAATATTTATCTTAAATCATTTTAATTCATCAGAAATTTTGCATATCTGGAATAAATTATTTTGAATTTTTAAGAAATGTTCTTCATTGAGCTTCACCATGTAATTATAGGGTTATGGTATGTTGATGAAAATATACTTATTTAGATATTGCAGTGGTGTACCCTTCATGAAGATCAAATATTTTTAACTTGTTTAATTTTTCTTATAAACATAATTTTTTAAACCTTGCACAGGTTTGCTTTTGTTTTGTCCTCTTAATTATGCACTCATAGAATTCAATTTTATGTCTGCTCTTCTGAGTCTGTTGACTAGGTCCTACCGCTTCATTTACAGATACTAGCTAGTCATTTTTCTCCTTATCAGGTCTAACATGTGCTGTATTGTCATACTGTGACTTAACCTTAATTATTGGCCTATGGCTCAATAGATAGGATGGGACAAATTCTGAGGATGGTGGTATATCTTTTGATTGTTGGTACCTTTTGCCTGGGGTATTCAATGTTACTCTCATCACCAGTTATGGGTTTTTGTTTTTGTTTTTGTTATTTTTCTTTAATTACAGTGACATCGGTTAGCAAAAATTGCATAGGTTTCAGGTGTACAATTCTACAGTGCATTGTCTGTGTGTTTCATTATGTGTTCACCACACAGAGTCAGTTCTATTTCCATCACTATATATTTGAGTCTCCCTCCCTCCTTACCCTCAGATAATCACTAAACTATTGACTGTGTCCATGAGTTATTTTTTCTTTGCTGCTTTCAGTTTTATATTCCACATATGAACGAAGTCATATGGTTCTTGGTTTTATCTGTCTGGCTTATTTCACTAAGCATGATGATCTCAAGGTGCATCTATTTTGTCACAAATAACAGTATTTCATCTTTTCTTATAGCTGAGTAATATTCCATTGTATATATGTACCACAGCTTCTTTATCCAGTCATCTATTGAAGGTCACTGGCAATTTCTATGACTTGGCTACCGTGACCAGCACTGCGATGAACATTGGGGTATGTAAGTCTCTGCAGACTAAGCCTTTCAAATTTTGGGGATGGATACCCAGAAGGGGGATTGCTAGGTTATATGGTAGCTCCATTCCCAATTTTCTGAGGAACTTCCACACTGTCCTCCATAGCTGTTGTACCACTTTGCATTCTCTCCAGCAGTATGCAAGGGTTCCTTTTACTCCACGTCCTCTCCAGCACTTGTTATTTCTTGTCTTGTTGATAATAACCATTCTAAGAGATGTGAGAGTTGGTATCTCATTGTGGTTTTGATTACAAGGCAGATGGCAGATGACTCAGTCCCAAATCACATTCCATCATCGCCATTCTCAGACCTTGATTGGCACACACTGTTGCATTACGTTGGGTCCCTTGAAATAGCTGGAGATTAGGAATCAAGAGGTCTATTAGAGAGGACTCTTATGATAAACACTTATGAAAGGGAGACAGGTAAAAAGAATTGGGGAAGAGTTTTGGTGCAGTTTTAACAGGCCTCAGCCAACCTGACTTGGGTATCTGAAGCTGTCATAACTTTTGACTGCTGTCCCGAGCTGGAATTCAGGATCCAGACCTTTTTTCACCTACATGTGTCAGTCATTAGTTTCTGAATATAAGCTTGGATGAGGCTTCAGTTGATGTATACCCTCAGTTTCCCTAAATGAAGCTAAGAGCTGTGGGCTTTTCCATGGTAGCATATCCTGCAGCTGAGGAAATGAAAGTTCTTTATTGCTGGGAGTTTTCAGAGCAGCATCCCTCCACATAGATTATTAACTATTTGCCCAGGTAATGTGTTCCATTGAAATCTAGAGAAAATCTACTAAACTTTATCAAGATTTTAAACCTTTTTATGTTTATTGGCCATCCAGGTTTTCTCTTCTGTGAATGTAGTTTGGAATTTTTTGCACATTTTACACTGGAGTATTCTGTTTTGATGTTGAATTGTAGAAATGCGTACTATCTATACATCATCTTTGCAGTTTATATGCATTACATAAAATTCTGAGTCTGTGCCTTGTCTTTCACTTTTACTATGAATTATTTTAGTATCCAACAATTTTTCACTTTATTTAAAATACTCAAATTTATAATATTTCCTCTTTGATTTGTGTTTTTTGTCTATTGTTCAAAAACCCTTTATCTGCTTTTAAGGAATACAGATATTCTGATATTTTGCTTGAAAATATTGTGAAGCTTTGCTTGTTCATTTTATTACTCCTGAAATAATTAGAAGGATGTTTTAGTTCATTCTGTATGGCTAGCAGTAGTCATAGCATCAGTCATTTACTAGTCCAAACCCTCCTATACAAACTTTAAATGCCACCTTTATGACAACTAAGTATTCATATATTATGGATCTGTTTCTCCTGTCTCCATTTTTTCAATAGTCCATCAGCTTATCCCTGAGGCAATTTTACTCTGATTTATTTGTAATAGCCTTATAATAATATCTTCAAAACTGTGAGGAAAAGTTTTTTTTTCCAAAATAGTTTTAATTATTTTAACCCTTTGCATTTTCTTTAATCTTTTAGAATCACCTGTAGCAACATTATTTGTAATTTCATAAATTGATAGATTAATTTGGAGATAATTGGTAACTTTAAGTCACAAAACATTCTTTTCTACAAACATGATTTTTCTTACCATTTAGTTTTAGTCTGTTTCAGTAGTTTTTCATACATTTTAAAATTTTCTCCATAAAGATATTCCTCAGATTTGGGCTCTTGAGTCACTCTCCCTGCTCGAGCCTCCTCCTACCTCTTTGGAGTGGACTGTCTCTTCAATAAATTATCTGTTTCACCTCTTAAAAAAAAAAAGATACTCCTCAGATTTTTAAAAAAATTAACCTTGGTTACTCACAATTTATTTTGTTTTTGCAATTGTTACTTTTTAAAATTTACATGAAAATACCATTTGCCAGTATTAATATAGTTAATTACATATAATTAATTATAGTATATGATTATTTCTAATGTATTAAGAACTTAATTTCTGTATAGTCTTTTATCAAGTACATTTGATTAATTTTTATGAATTCTTACAATTTGGCTGCTGAGTAATTTAAATTTTATTGTGGAAAATAATATTAATTTTTAATAATGTCCTATCTATATATGGTTTTACTCTGTTGGTCTCAACCAATTTGTCACTATATAGTAATTTTAATGTTCACATATACTTATATAAAATCACTGCATTATGTCATTCTGCTACATATATGTAACTATATACTATGTATCTATGAGGGCTGTCTGGAAAATAACCAGCCATAAATACCTCTATTTTTCATATTACATGCCTGAATACTTTCCTAACAGCCCACATGTGTATCTATGTATTTATCTATCTACCATCTATCTATCATCTATCTATAGATTTATTTGTCATCTATCCATAGATTGATCATCTCTATCTATATAACTATCTCTACCATGTATCTATATATTTATATACACATATATTATATATATATTATAGTGATAGGCCTTCTTTATTTTCCCAATATTATAGAGAGGCTTTTAACATTTCAATGTTAAGTACAATGTAGTTGTAGATTTTGGTAGATAACCATTGTTATTTTTTAGATGTCATTTAAAGAGATTTTTTTTATTATTACTAAAATAACAGGGGTTTTATTATGAATACTAATAAGTTTTACTAAATAATTTTGTGTACCTATTGAAATCACAATAAGTGTTTTGTAATTTAATCTGATATTATACTGAATTACATTTATTGATTTCCTAGTGATAAAGCATTTTAACATTCTTAGAATAAACATAATTGTTCATGATTATTTTGAAAAAATATAGTTATACATTAATTTTGCTAACAATCTGTTTAGAATTTTAGAATCTTTTTGAAGATCAATTATTGAAATTGGCATATTATTAATTGAACTTTAATATTACATTCTTATCAGATTCTAATACCTAGTTTACATACCAGTCTCATAAAAGAATTGAAAGGCAATCAAATATTTTGAAAAGATTGTAAATATTTAATGTTCAATGGAAAACTTATAAAATTTTCTGTACCTGATGGACTTTGCAAGATGTAGAGTACAGATATACCACTACTATTTCACTGATTCAGTTTTGTTAATGGTTTGGTTACAGGTCTCTTCAAACATTTTATTTTCCTTTCCTTGTGTCAATTTTAAGTAATTGTGGATGTATTTGTATTAGGGATGAGGGTCTGTTGCATCAAATTTTACAATGTATGTACCTGAAATTCTCTATAGTAGTATTTTATCATTTAGTTATCCTCAACTGTATCTGTTTATGATCTTTTACATTTCTAATTGTTTATTTGATCTTTCTCTATTTTTTTCTTGATTAAGCTCCTCAAAATATTTTCTATTTTATTAGTCTTCGTGATCATGGTATCTCCCCTGCCAGGTAAGTATCTATTTTCTTAGTCTTTACAAATCACTACAGGCTTTGTTAATTCTCTATTTTGTGTTCATTATAATAATTTTCTTCTATCTTTCTATTTTCTTCTTTCATATATCATTTTTATATATTCTATTTTTTCTAACATCTTAAGTTGGATACTAGACTTATTAATGTCCATTTTTTATCTTTTTCTATAAATATTTAATGTTAATGATTTCTATATGTATTCTCTGGTAAAATTTTTTCTATGAATATCAATATTTGTCCATACACAGTGACTCTTCTTAAACCTGAAAGTTTCATTTTGTCTTAAAGAAAGAAAAGCCAGTGTTTTCTTGTCTACTATTTTCCATATGTGTGTGTGTGTGTGTGTGTGTCTATATATCTTTCCATTATTGTATTTACCAATTGCCTGCCTCCAGTATGTCAGATTTCTTACTAACAGGACATAACTTGATTTTGTTTACTTTTTAAATCAACTCTGATACTATGTCATTAAAAAAGTGCATTAATTTTATTTATATATACATTTTATTTAAAATCTAAATTCAGTATTTTATTTTGTATTTTATTTTGTATCTCTTATTTATTTGCCCTTTTCAATGTTTCCTATTTCTTTCTTTTTAATGTTTTTGTCCTCTTTTAGATTGGCAGTTTCATTTTTAATCCTGCATTTAGTCTGCTACTTGATTTTAAAATTCTTTTAGTTGCTACCTGTTGAATTTTTATATCATAATTAATCATATTATATCTATCTAAAGATCATTTCTGTACTCCTTCACCAAACATACTGGACTTGAAGACAATCTCTCTCAAAGTATTAGTGATAAATAATTTATTTTTAAGGTTCCTATTTCTTCATGGACTGATAGATCCATAAAATAAAAAGGTGTATATTACTAGAAAAGTTGAAAGATAAAATACACACTAAATACAAGCCCTCTTTTTTAGATTTAACAGACATACAATAACTCTGTCAAAATGCTCTTATTCTCAATTTCTATATATTTTTTGTCACAGATCAATAAAAGTTCGTAGACTGGCACTAATCATGTAATAGCTCTAGCTTAAAATACTTTAGTAGTAATCACTTCCTTCTGATAGAGAATTTTTGGCAGACATTTTATTCCAACTTATTTTTTAATCCCACATTATTATTACTAGAACTATTTCATATAGTTAGCATTTGTTGAGACTTACACATTTATATTTATCTATTTCATTGCACACTTTTATTTTTAATCTGAGGCCTCTCTTTTATGATACCGTCCTTTCTCCTGAAATCATACTTTAAGGTTTCCTTAAGCGAAGGTAGTTTAGTGGCAAGTTCTTTCAGGTTTTTTTTTTCATCTCAAATGTCTTTATTTCTTCCAAAATCTTTAATAACAGTTTAGTTTGGTATCTAAGTCTAAATGATAGGTGTCTTCTTCTCATCTCTTTGTCAGCACTTTGGGGATATCTTTATACTGGCGGTTTACATTCATTTTGGTTTTGCCAATGTTCTAAGTAAACTTTCTTTTCTCTTTGGCTACTTTTAAGTTTTTCTTTCTGTATATGATAGTCTTGAATATGATTATAATATGTGTTGGTGTGGATTTCCCTTTGTTTATTCAGTTTAGTAATACATACTTATAGTTCCGAAACCTAAGTATCCTTATTTGTTACCAATTTTGTAAAATTCTCATTCATTATATTTGGCAAGTTGTCTCTCTCATATTCTCTATTATCTCTTTCTGCAAATCAGATTAGATGATATTTAGGCATTTTCATTCTATTCTCCATGTCTCTTAGTCTTCTTCCTTTTACAGTTTGTAAATTTTTGTGATGCATTGTAGGCAATATTTTTCAACTGTGTCTTCTAGTTTACTGTTATCTTCATAGTTCTGTTTATTATTCTATTCATCTATTTATTGTTTTCTCCAAATGATTATATAATTTTTTATTTATAATCTCTCTGATTATTCAAATCCTCATAGTATTTTATAGTACTATCTTTAATTCTGCAACTATTTCCTTCTATCTTTTATTTCTTTAAGCATTTTGAAGATTTTGTTTTTATTCTATATCTATCCAACTATCTAAACAACTTAAGAGTTTAATTCTCCTGCTGTGTTTCAGTGAATAACATTTATGGTGTCATATTTATTAAACTGTTTTATAATTTTGGACTGTAAGAGTAGCTTTGGTGGTCATTTTTTATTAGAATCATAAGTGGCCATATTTTGAGCTGTATTTTAAAAGATAATGTTTAAAAATATAGATGTCCTCAACTTTCCTTATCTCATAATTATTTCATGTTAATTTAGATTTATGTTATTCTGCAAGGTACATAGTATAAATCTGATCCTGAAAACCATGATATGAGAACAGGATTGTATTTATGAATTCTTGCAAACTTGTTTCCACCACAACACAAGCCAAGACAGATAAGTAGACTCATGTTTATTTATTACCTTTAAAAAGAAAGCAACAACCTTTCTCAGCACATATAGTTGTTTCTTGATCTGGGAAATGGAGTATGGAAGAGTTCTTAAGTCCACCATCTCATTCTGATTGCCAAAGTTCATACCTCTATTCCCCATTAATATTTGATTTCTGACATTGAAAGGGATACAGCTTTTTTAGCTTATCACTCTAGCTTTTACCTTCTGTCTGGTTTGGGTTCTTAGAATTTGTGTTTTAATTTAGGGTAGGATTGGGCTTAAGTATATGTTTAAATAATGTTTATTATATTTTGTCCAGAATTTCTAGCTGTGTTATAGTGAAATATTTTCAAGATATTTATTTTGTCATAGTGCCAGAAATGTAAACATGTAATCCAAGTCGTGTTCTCTTTTCTTTATGTGGTAGCTACATCTTTCAGTAACTTCAAAATCCTTAGTTACTTTTGAACTCACGCTGTTTTGATTAGGGTAACATTAACCATACTACAGCTGTGAAAATAAACTTTCAAATTTTAATGGCTTTTAAAAAATAGATGCTTTTCATTTACTCATCTAACAATTTGATCTGGGTATTTCTTGCAATCTAATAATTTTTTTCATTAGATATTTCAGGTATCCAGACTCCTTCTATCCTGGTCCTCAATCAGGGAGAAACAATGACACACCACTTTTATTCAAATTTTTGAATGAATTTAATATGATTTGATAAGTAGAGAACTAATGTGGTGCTGATACAGAAAAAAAGATAAATTTCCTTCCTGGTTTTTATTTCTTATGCTAAGCTCTCTTTATACTGTCTGAGAAAAGTGAACATTTTACCAGAATTAGTTGTCAAAGGAAATCAGGCACTCTTCTTATTTATACATGGATTTTCTTGAAGACATTTCAGAGAAAGACTAACACCAATATCGATAAATCAATTTAAATTACTAACTTGACACAAAATAAATTCAGGTTATACTCAGTCACTAGACATATGTGGTTTTTATACCTCCTTACTCTGGGAACTGTTTTTTCTGGCTTATTTAAAGAATAAAACATATTCTATATAGAGTGCCTACAAAAGTAATATTATAAAATTAAATATGCACTGTTCCCATAGCCATAATCTAAAATGATGCACTTGAGGATTTTTATATGCTCATTCACTCTCTCTAATTTCACAAATTAAGATCTACTTTTTCTTTACACTAAAATAAAAAAGTTACATATTTTACAGCAAATAAAATGAATAATGAAGTATATTATTTCATTAAAGGTAATATGCCAACATGTGCTAGTATTATTTTTTCTTTAAATATGCTTAAAACCCCTCATAGCTAATATAATATTTTTTCAGCTTTTATATTTTCTTCTTTTCATAAGTTTTTCTTTCTATCGTTAAAGCCATTAAACAAAGCAAAATAAATTAAAAAAAAAACATAGCTCTTCTAAAGCGCTTCTTATTTTCATGCTGTTAAACTCCTCCAGACCAGATAAAAAGAAAGCAATTAATTAATTTGAATATTTATCATAGAAAGTTAGTGGCATTTGGTAGTTGAATTATAAGTGTACACTCTATCCAGCATCTTTACTGTACATACACCATTATTCACCACTGCTGCTGTCTCCATCTTAAACCAGTTCTTGATAAATAGCTGTTCATTGCTGTTTCATTTTTTCATCATTGTCGTTTTGCTTTAAATGCCTCTTTTCTCTCTTGTCTTCTTTTTTCTCAATTTAGGCATTCAGATTAGCCTTGAATTATGTTAGAAGAGCAGCTTTATAGTAATCCAGGTAAATAGGAATCTCTAGTTCTAATAAGTCATATAAAGCTTTTGCTGCATGCCATGCCACAGAGCAGAATAGAAGCTATTTTGTCCACCACCCTTTCCTAAGGGGGTCTTGTAGCATTTGCAATTTTTGCCCTGAGGTGCTGGTGGAGAAGACCTCTGCAGCTCTTTCAATCAGTACCACAATCAGCAATTAACCTATAATTGTAGCTCATGTCCTAGAAATGAGGCAGTGTAATCTTTTGTCATTATTTCTTATGGAAAATTGCTTTTGACATGTAATTTAAGGTTCCTCACACTTTTTAATAAATATCCTTTTAGCTTGCATCAGTCAGTATACATATTACATCTTCCACAGATGGTCACATTTTGGCCTAGCTGACTTAAGCTAATCTGCATTATATTTCTTCTTTATGCTTCCAAGGGAAACCAGTGTATATTTCTATCATAATACTTAACAAATATGTTATAATCATCATTTTGCTCCCTTAGTTGTAAATCTTTTAAGATTAGAAAGCATTTATCTTGATAAATTCAGTTCCCAGCAAAGTGACTGGTTCTTCATTAATAATTAGGCTGACCATACATACAGTTTTAAATAGGACAGTACCTTTGATTTCATACTTCTCAACTGTCACATCATTTTAATATAAATATCCATTTTTAATTTTCTGTAAAAAATTGAACTTGGGTTGCTTATTTATCGTAAGACTCTAGGCCAGTTCCAAACTTTTTTCCACTGTGTACCCCTTTTAAACCCATTTCTATAAACTATACTCCTTGTTTTTAGAACAGCTGTTTTTATATACTGACACTTTTGTTCAGTGCTTATCTTAATGTAAAATAGTGGAAATGAAGTAATAAGTTAGAAAAAAATTGCTACACTAAAAGTGCAAACTACAGATTTAATTTTACAATATTCTTAACAGTGAAAAATTGATAATGATCAAGTATTTAACAAACTTTTAATTTAATAATAATATTTACTAGTGTTATCTGAAAAGTCTGTAATAATGGTTATACAGATCACTAACTCATTGAAGCATTTTTAATGAAATGGTTGAGCTTGCTTTGGTGCATTTAATTTCTTGAAATTAGGCTCAAAAAATGCAAGATAGAGTCTTAAATTCAGACTTGCCTTAAACCTGTTGCAGTTCTTATTTTTTATGAAGATGTAAGAAGAAAAAGCTCTCTCCACTAGTTCAGTACTAGTATAATAAATGGCAAGAGGTATTCGAATGCCTTCTCAGTGAGCTGTTTGTATTCTTCACTGACATCTACCTAGAGGGTAATAAGGTGCTTTCTTTTAAAATCAGAAATTAGAGAAGAATGAGTTGAAACTTTGATTAGTTGCTTTTTTTCATTGATTGTTTAGCTTCTTTGAAAAATTCTTCATAGAAGCGATCTGCAATCCAGTTGTTTTCCTTTCCACATTGAGGGAAGTACTTACAAAAGGACACTTGAAGACCTTCCAAATGACTTACAATATTCTCTTTCACATTTTAGAATAGGTACAAGTCCTTCTCAGACAAGAAGTTGTACAGAGTTTCAAAAATTTTAGGCTGATCTCTTTCAATACATATTCCAAAAGTTCAGCTTTTTAATCATTTACTCAATTTTGTCAGTTACTTTAAAGATACTGATTGAGCTGTTTTTGAAATCCCAAGTTAAGTTTGCTTATTTCTAGAAAAAACATTTGATAAATATACAAGACTTAGAAGCTAATCACTGTCCTGAAACTTTCGAGCAAGAGAGAAATGATGGTCTTCAAAAAATACCTGGACTTCATGACTAAGTTCAACCATTAGTGAAAGTATTTTGCCATGAGATAGCCACCTTATATCTGTATATAATGGGCTGTGAAAGCTGTTTATTTCTTCACACAGCACTTTCACAATCTAGAGTTTTGTGGTTGTGACTTAATAAAATTTGCAACCTTTACAGCCTCATCAAGAACATCTTTCAGTTCAGTAGGAAGAGGCTTGGATGCAAGGCTTTGTTTATGAATGCAGCAATGACTCCATGGTACATGGGGAGCTACTTCTTTAATTTGACCACATAGGCCTATAAAACAACCTGATATAAGATTACATTTTTCAGTGCCTACACCACAACAATTCGACTACCTAATGTTCTTTTCAATGAAATAACCATGGATTGCATTAAACATATCTTTGCGTATGGTATATTCTGTCAATGGGTAACAAAGCAACTGGTTTTCTATTATTTTATTTCTTACCAAGTACCTCACAATGGCAAACAAAATAGATAAATCAGCAACATCTACATTTTCCTCACCTTGTGTAGAAAAGAATTTACTTTTTCTAATTCTATCTACTACTACAGCTTCAACATCATCAGACATTTCCTGAATTCATCAAGATATTGTATTGTCTGAAAAAAGATAGTATTGATTTTGCAGACATGTTCTTTCCCAAACATACCATAAATGGTATCCTTAATATAAGAAGAAATTAAATCTTCAGCTATGGTCTGATTTTCACCACATTTAGCTATCCAATAAGCAATATGGTATGAAGCTTCAACTGCATTCTCATTGTCTTTCTATCCTGATATCATGTATGAAGTAACAGTGGACTCTTTTCTAAGCACTGAAAATAATGTATTTCTTCATTTATATACATAGGACGCTTGGTTTCTAAATGTCAGATAAGTAGAAAGGATTTCATGCAACTGTTGGATAATATTTCTCCACACACAACACACAAAGTCTTAGGATAGTCATCATCTCCTACAAATGAAAACCCATATTTAATATATTATTCAGAGTATTTTCTTTTGTTCTGTCTAGTATCTCAGGCACCACCTTTTTTTGTAGTTGTGAACACATATTGAGAATTACTTACTGATGAGTTATAATCCACATCAGGTTTTGGTTTTTTAACCATTTCTGTTTTCAACCACTGATCAAAAACTGACATGCTTAAAAATTACTGAGAACAATAACTAAAACTATGTTAAACATTAAATTTAAAAATTACTTGAAAAAAATCATGATTAAAGACAACACATTTACTTTTACTCAGTCAATAACTAAACTGATCGAGTGGCCTGGCTACAGATGTATTTATTTTGGCAAGTTCTAGAAACATTGCAAATGGATTGTTCTGATACTGTGCATAATGATTTGTAGAAGAGCAGTTTGGGGGAAGGGTTCATAACCACACCCTCACAAATCATCACTTGCTAATGTGATCTAATTTTGTTTTTTGTTTCTTTGTTTGTTTTGTTTGTTTTACATTTCTTTTTATTGTTAGACTTAAATTGGGGTGACATTTGTTAGCAAGAATTACATAGGTTTCAGGCATACAATTCCACAGTGCATTGTCAACTTGTATAATAAGTTCACCACCTAATGTGACTTCTCTTTCCATCACCTTATATTTAGCTTCCCCTCCCTCCTCTTCCACCCCCTTCCCATTCACCCATCCCCTTCCCACCTGTTCCCAAATAAACATTAAACTATTGATTGTGTCCAAACCTATTTGCTCTTTTTTTTTCTCTTTGTGCTTCCAGTTTTATATTCTGCATATGAGTGAAGTCATACAGTCTTTGTTTTTTTCTGTCTGGCTTATTTTGTTTAGCATGATGATCTCCAGGTCCACCCATTTTGTTGTAAATGGCAATATATCATCTTTTCTTATACCTGAGTAATATTCCATTGTGTATAGGTACCACAGCTTCTTTATCCAGTCATCTGTCTCAGTGCACTTTGGTTGTTTCCATGTATTGGCCACTGTCAACAGCACTGTAATGAACATTGGGGTACATAAGACTTTGCAGGCTCAGCTTTTCAAGTTTTTGGGTAGATCCCCAGAAGGAGGATTGCTGGGTCATATGGTAACTCCATTCCCAATTTTCTGAAGAACCTCCACATTGTCTTCCATAGCAGTTGTACCAATTTTCACTCCCACCAGCAGTGTGCAAGAGTTTCTTTTTCTCCACTTCCTCTCCAGCACTTGATATTCCTTGTCTTGTTGATAATAGCCATTCTCACAGGTGTGAGGTGGTATCTCATTGTGGTTTTGGTTTGCATTTCTGTCATAGTTCATGAAGATGACCATTTTTTCATGTCTCCTGGCCATTTGTATGTCTTTATGAGAGAAGTGTCTGTTTAGTTCTTCTGCCCACTTTTTAATTGGGTTCTTTGTTTTTTTTGTTGTTGTAGTTAAGTCGCATTCATTCTTTATATATTTTAAACATTAGACACTTATCTGATGCATTATTTGCAAATATTTTCTCCCATTCAGTTGGCTGTCTCTTTGCTTTGATGATGGTTTCTTTTGCTGTGCAGGAGCTTTTTAGTTTGATATAGTCACATTCATTTATTTTTGCTTTTACTTCCCTGCCTTTGAGTTCAGGTTCATGAAGTCTTCCTTGAGCCCTAGGTCTGTAATTTAGTACCGATGTTTTCTTCTATATAGTTCATTGTTGCAGGTCTTATATGAAGGTCTTTAATCCATTTTGAGTTAATTTTTGTATATGGTGAGGGTTCACAGCTCAGGTTCGTTCTTTTGCATATGTTTTTCTACTTTTCCCACCACCACCTACTAAAGAGGCTGTCTTTTCCCCATTGTATGTTTTTTGCTCCTTAATCAAAAACTATTTGTCCATAAATTTGTGGATTTATTTCTGGGTTTTTAGTTCTGTTGCATTTGTTTATGTTTCTGTTTTTCTGCAAATATCAAGATGTTTTGACTATTGATGCTTTGTAATATAAATTGAAGTTAGGGAGTATAATGCCACCATGCTTATTCTTTTTATGTAGTATTGCTTTGGCAATTCAAGGTCTTTTATGTTTCCATATAAATCTGATAATTCTTTTACCCATTTTTCAAAAATATGATTGTGGGATTTTGATAAGTATTGCAATAAATCTGTAGATTGCTTTGGGTAAAATGACCATTTTAACAATGTTAAGTTTTGCTATCAATGAACAGGGGATATTTTTCTATTTCTTAGTGCCTGCTTCAATTTCTTTCAAAAGTGTCTTATAGTTTTCCATGTATAAGTCTGTCATGTTTTTTGTTAATTCCCAGGTATTTTGTTCTTTTTGTTGCAATAGCGAAAGGCATTGACTCCCTCATTTCTTTTTCTGAGGATTTGTTGTGTGTCTATAGAAATGCTGTTGATTTCTGTACATTGATTTTGTATCCTGCAACTTTACTGTATTCGCTTATTGTTTCTAATAGTTTCCTGGTGGAATCTTTGACATTTTTTATATATAAGATCATGTCATCTGCAAATAGTGAAAATTTGACCACTTTTTTCCCAATTTGGATACCTTTGATTCCTTTCTCATGCCTGATAGTTCTGGCTAGAACTTCCAGCACTATATTAAATAGTGGTGGTGACAGGGGCTATCTCTGTCTTGTTTCTGATTTTAGGGGAATAGGCTTCAGCTTTTCCCCATTCAATATAATGTTAGCCAAGGATTTGTCATATATGGCCTTTATTATGTTGAGATACTTTCCTTCTATACCTATTTGATTTAGTGTTTTGATCATAAGTGGATGTTGTATCTTGTTAAAAGCTTTTTCTGCATCAATTGATATGACCATATGGTCATTATCTTTGATTTTGTTTATGTGGTATATCACATTGATTGATTTTTGTATGTTGAACCATCCTTGTGCTAATGGGATAAATCCCACTTGATCATGATGTATAATCTTCTTGATGCATTGTATTCTATTTGCTAACATTTTGTATAGGATTTTTGCATCTGTGTTCATCAGAGATATTGGTCTATAGTTTTTTTGTGTTGTCTTTATCAGGCGTTGGTATTAGAGTAATGTTGGCCTCATGGAATGAGTTATGAAGTATTGCTTCTTCTTCAATTTTTTGGAAGATTCTAAGGAGGATCATCTTTAATTCTTCTTTGAATGCTTGGTAGAACTCGTTGGTGAAACCATCTGGCCCAGGCCTTTTGCCTTTAGGAGATTATGGGTAGTCATTTCAATCTCTTTGCTATTGATTGGTCTATTTAGATAATCCAGTTCTTCTTAGTTCATTCTAGGTAAGCTATAAGTTTCTAGAAACTTGTCCATTTCTTCTAGGTTGTTAAATTTAGTGGCATAAAGCCCTTCATAGTATTTTCTTATAATCCTTTGTATTTCTGTGGCATCAGTGATAATTTCTCCTCTTTCATTTCTAATTTTGGACTTTTGTGTTTTTTCCTTTTGTCCTTTGATTTGTCTAGCCAGGGCTTTGTCCATTTTGTTGACTTTCTCAAAGAACCAGGTCTTTCTAATATTAATCTTTTCTATTGTCCATCTGTTCTCTAATTGGTTATCTCTGCTTTAAATTTTATTATTTCTTTCCTTTTGTTGACTTTGAGTTTTGTCTGCTCTTCTTTTTCTACTTCTTTAAGATGAGATGCTAAGGTGTTTACTTGTGATTTTTCTTGTTTCTTAAGGTAAGCCTGTAATGATATAAATTTCCCTCTTATTACCATTTTCACTGTATCCCAATAATTCTGATATACTGTATTTTCATTGTTATTAGTTTCTATTTATTTTTTAACCTCTTCTTTTATTTGTTCTTTAATCCAGTCATTTTTAATAAGATGTTGTTTAATCTCCATGTATATGTGGTATTTTCTGCTTTCCCTTTATAATTGATCTTGAATTTTAAAGCTTTGTGGTCTGAGAATACATTTGGTATAATATCAATCTTCTTGAATTTGCTGAGGCTACTTTTATGTTCCAGCATATGGTCTATCCTTGAGAACATTCCATGTGCACTAGAAAAGAAAGTATAGTCTCCTTTTGCTGGATGAAGTGTCCTGTAAATGTCAATTATGTCCAATTGCTGTAATGTGTTGTTTAGAACTGATATTTCCTTATTTATTTTCTGTTTGGATGATCTGTCCATGGCTGTTAGTGGGGCATTTAAGTGTCCCAAAATGATTGTGCTTTTGTCAGTTTCTCCTTTTAGGTCTCTTAGTAGTTACTTTGTATATTTATTGCTTTGTATATTTTGGTGCTTCCTGGTTGGGAGCATATATATTAATTAGTGTCAAATCTGCTTGTTGTTGTATTGTATCTCTTATCATTATGTAATGTCCATCTTAGTCTCTTGCTATCTTTTTTATTTCATCAGATATCAGTATGGCAACTCCTGCTTTTCTCTGGTTACCATTTGCTTGGGGTATTGTTTCCTACCCTTTCACTCTGAGTCTGGGTTTCTCTTTATGGCTGAGGTGTCTCTTGGAGACAGCATATGGATGGGTTTTATTTTTTTAATCTAGTCTGCTACTCTGTGTTTTTTTATTGGTGAGTTCGGTCCATTAACATTTAGATTGATATGTGAGGATTTTTTATGGCCATTACTTTTTTGTTTTTGTTTTATTTTTGTTTCTTTTTTGTTGCCCCAATTCTATTCCATTTGTCCTAATGTTTAGTTTCAGGTCGAAGAGCCTCTTTCAGCATTTCCTGAAGTTCTGGCTTTGTGCTGGCAAATTTCCCCAGTTTCTGAGTGTTAGAGAAGGTCTTTATTCCCCCCTTCATATCTGAAAGACAATTTTGCTGGATAATTTATTCTTGGCTGCAAGTTTCTCCTTTAAAGTTTTCAATATTTGATTCCATTCCCTCCTGGCTTGTAGAGTTTCTGCTCAGAAGTCTGATGCCAGCCTGATGGGTTTTCCTCTAAAGGTTATAATTATTTTTTCCCTGGCTGCCTTGAGAATTGTCTCTTTGTATTTAGTTTTTGACATTTTTAATACCATGTGTCTTGGAGAAGATCTGCTAGGGTCCAGGTATATAAGGAACCTGTTTTCTTCTTGAATTTGGGGTTCCAGATTTTTCCATAGGTTTGGAAAATTCTCTTCTACTATTTGTTTGAGTATGTTCTCTGTAAGAGTGCTCTGCTCCTTCTTCTATTCCTATTATCCTGATGTTGTTTTGTCTCATGGAGTCAGATAATTTTTGCAGAGTTCGTTCAATCCTTTTGGTTCTATATTCCCTCTCTTCTTCTTTTTGAGATGCTTCCATGTTCTGATCTTTGTTATCACTAATTCTTTCCTCCATCTGGTTGGCCATGTTTCCTATGGCAGTTACTTCATTTCTCACTTCTTTTATTGTATTATTTATCTCTCGAATTTCCACCTCAATCTTTCTTATGTTTTGAATTTCTTTGTTAAATTTTTCCTTTTGGTCAGCAATGGTGTTCTGCCAGTATGTTTTCATTTCTCTCAGAGACTTTAGAGTGGCTGCTTTAATTTCTCTGTCACTTAATTCAGAAAATTCTATGTCTAAGAAGCTCTCTTCTGTAAAAATTTCATGTTCTTTCTGAGTAGCTTTAGTTTTTAAGGAATTTATCCTATCTGCTGAGTTTTTTCTCTTTGGCATGAGGGTGTTACATTCAGCAGAGTCCAGGAGACCTCATCATTTTTGTGGTGTCTTGCTGTAGGGCAGACACTAGGTGGCACTGGGGGCCAAGTTTTGGGAGAGAGGGGATTTGTTTAGATCTTATCTCTGGTCTCTCACCACGTTTGGAGGTGGTGCACGTCCATCCCGGGTCCCTTCGCTACTCGCAGTTAGTTAGTTGGTTGGGGAAGTTGTAGGAGAGGGGAGAGGCCAACAAAAAGCATGCTGGGGCAGCTCCGCCTCCTGTCCTGTGCTAGGGAAGATGGTTGATGCAGGCTGAGGCTGCTCTTGCTGGCTGGGGAGAATGCTATCAAATCTGCCTTTCTTCCCAGGCCTGCTCCAGCAACCAACGGTTTGGGGCAGAGTGTGCAGGCTCATACCACCTGTAGGTGCCCGGGGCAGGCATGAGTACATGTACCACAAGTCCAAAGCCATGGGCCTGACATCATGGGTCGTGCAAAGGCAGCCATCTCGCCTCTGCTGTGGACCAGGAACAGGAACCGTGGCCCTGCATAGGAGCCATTTGCACGTGTGCTGTGGGTTGCAAGGGCACCAGGAGCCAAGGTCCTGTCTCTGGGTCCCCACCTCAGCCTGTTCAGAGTCTTCACTCAACCCTCTTGCTACTCAAAAGCTTCAGAGGCTGGTTCCCAAGCTCTGTCCCCAACACACTGCTCTAAAGACCAGCTCCCCTCACAGTCTCCCACCATTCTGCCACTTTGGCTGGCTTGCACTGTTGTCGCCTCTTGGCCTTTCCCCTCCTGTGCACTGTGCTGCTCCTGGATAATCAGCTGTGATGGAGTCCTATCACGATCTGTCTCCCTTCCCTCACCTTCCCCATTTTCCCCTGTCTCTCCAACTTTCAGATGTGTCCTTGTGACGTGTGTATTTCTCAGCTTTCATTGTGTTACTCAGTGTTCTCTGTCTTGGCTCCTGGATGGCCATTCAATTGTGTTTTCTGGGAGAGGCTTTAGGGACCTCCTCTCCAGTTGCCATCTTGCCCTCCTCCCTCTAATTTGTTGTGATCTAATTTTGAAATGTTTCCATTACTGATGATTTAAATTTAACATTTATTGTTTTATAACTAATGTTTTGTTTTGTTTTGTTTTGTTTTCTTTTACTTTATTTGTCTTTTCTCCATTACTGATTATTTTTCACATACCTGTGAATATCCCAACACTTACCCCTGTGGGAACCAATGCTTTATGCTAATCAATTCATGCAGTAAAACTACTACTGTAATAATGAAAGAGGAAGTTTCACTTACTTGATCTAGTCAAGGCCAGGCTTCTTGAGAATTAAAAAGGCAGTCATTAAGTCCTATCCAGTGTGTGAAAGCCAAAAAGCCTTGATGCAAACATACTACTAAATGGCTCACCTAGCTGTTTGCTTGCATCATGTTAGGAGGATGGGATGCAGTGACTGTGAGTTTTACTGTTATTTCTACCATTATTCCACCCATAGAGATTCTTTTTGCCCTACACTCAGTTTGAATCAGACTTTTCAAACTCATATTTTGGTTAAACAGGCTGTTAGCTACTTTTTATTGCAGGGGAACTCTCTAGTGGGACATTAGCATATACCCACTTGTGATAGCAGTTGGAGTGTTTATTCCTTCTTTTTTCTTATTGGTGTATGTTTATGAGTTTTTGCAGTCTGTCCACTGCTGTCTTGCATTAGAGTGTTTAATGTGGCACGTCACAGAGATGTTTTTACTGCTCATGTGATATTCTATAAGTATTTTATTGATGTATATATTATTTATGAGTGTTTTTGTGTGTTTATATGCAATAACTTAGTGTTATTCATTTGCACCTCTTTTCATATTTTTTAATAGTGAGTTTAGGTTGTTTTTTAGGTCTCTTAGAGCTTGAGAGACCACAAAGGGAGTTGCAACAGTTTGGCTATATTTTGGTTTTATTATTTTTTTCAGTGGTGGAGTTTTTCAGTTTTTGAATTTTTAAGTCTTATTTTTTAAAACTGAAAGTCTACTCTTGCAACGTTAAAGACAAAGAGGTGAAAATGCACTTTTAATGACAATTTCCAAAAGGAATTCAAGTCTCTTAAACTAAACAAACTGTGTAGTGATGAAACAAAAGTGGTATGCCAATATCGTAATGTCCATTTTTCTATTTCTTATGGAGGTGGAAATGATATCCATATCCATGTCCAACGTCTACCTACCCAGAAACATAAGGATGTTGAAAAGACCCTAGCTTCAGTTAAAAATACTGGTTCATTTATGAGACACGATTGTGATAGTAAAAGTGATAAAATTGCAGCAAGTGAACCTCATTTTGCTTATCATACTGTGCATACATCACAACCACAGTTTTCATCCAAATGATTGCTTGTCACTATAGATAAAGACAATTTATGAACCAAAATGTTCTTCAGTACATACCAAATCAGAAACAATATTTACCAATGTTTTATCACCATATATATTGGGCAAAGTAATAGAGATTTTGAATAAAACAAAAAGCATCACAATCAGTTTAAATGCATCAAACAAAAAAGACATCAAACTTTTTTCAGATTGTGGTGTTCAAGACAAAATCATAAACTTTGTTTACCTTATCTGGTGAAATATCCACTCTATATTGTGCTATGTTGAAGAAAGTAATTGACAAATTTACTTTGCAAAACAAAATTGTTGCTTTGTGTGCAGATAACACAAACACCAATTTTGATCATTGCAAAAGACTTGGCAAAAATAATGTGGGGCTAAAAAATTGAAAATGAACTGAAGAGGACAATTATCAATATTGATTGTGGGGCACACACTATACACAATTGCCTCCAGTGTGCTATAGATTGCTTACCAATTAATATTGAATGTTTTGTAGTGAAAGCATATAAATTCTTCCATATATACGCAGAGTTGAGGAATTGAAAAATCTTTGTAACTTTGCAGGAAACAATTACACTACATTTTAGAGCATGAAAAATACAAGATTTTGTTTTTCAGTCCATCAATTGACAGAATTTTAAGCATGTTGGATGGGCTTAGTTCTTATTTTCTTTCTCAAGAGAAAAGCCTTGTTATGTTTTGAAAATGGTTTGAAAATGCCTGTTTGAAATTGTGGTTGTCATTTACAAGAGATTAAGTGTCTATGTTCCAAACTTACAGTAGTGTAATTGAAAAAGATAACATTTCATTTACAGAAGTGGCCAAACCTTGAAAATCTGGTAAACAATTTATAGTCCAGAAAAACTAAATGTTTGTAACTAGTGACGTCAAAAAACAACTGCAAATGTTAGTAAATTAAGGAGAAATTAATGAGGCTGTTTTTTGCAAGTAGTTGAGAATTTCTATGAAACCATCTTAGAATATATCTGTAGGAAACACTGCAGATATATTCTGCACTGGAAGTGTACTGTAGGAAACACTGCGAAGTTCAGGTGGGTGCTATGGAGGAAGACGTCTGAATAAAGAGAAATACAGGAGAGCCTGAATGAGGAACTCATCACACACACTCACACAAACACAGAGGAAATTCATGTATTTGATCAATATACCCTCATAAAATCTACAATTGTGAGGCAGGTGAATACATTGAATAAAGAAAACATTTCTGTTATACATATGTGTGTGTGTGTGTGTGTGTGTTTCTAAAATAAATGAAAAATGCCTAGACTTGCAAGACTTTTGTAAATTGTAGGATTTATTCTTTGTCTTCCAGGAATTACAGCACCTTTTGAAAGCATATTTTATGTTATGAATAGTACATGGTCAAAGGAGAAATATAGATTAAGTGTTGAGACAATGAGGACTATGTTAATTGTGAAACAAAATTGTGTTATGGAGTTTAAGAACTTCTGTGAAAAGGTGCTGAAATATCAAAATTTGCTCTGTAAGATTACTTCAGCAGAGAAATACAGTTATTGAGAGTGCCTGTTGCTTGAATTTTGGTTAATGAAGAGTCTACTTACATTTATCCGGTATCTACCGATCTACTTGGGTGCCAATTAACTGAGAATTTTACTGCATTACCATGATAATAAAACACTACAAGATAAAAATGATATTTATTATCAAAATTTCTTCATTAATCAATATTTTTTAAGCTCTCATACAAATGAAAGAGGACTTAGAATAGTGACACAACAGGAAATACTCAGTTTACTAGATAATAAAATAGAAGATCTATGTAATAGTAGACCTTGGTATATTTTATAATTCATTTTACAAACTTCTTATTCCATAAAGCCTTAACATACTTGATTTAATTGCATTAGGAAACATTTACAAAGTTCACTTTAAAATGTTCCCTTAAGATTTATAATGCACTTAAAAATACTTTAACAAGAAAAGAAATAGACCTTATAAACATACCTAAAACTTGCGTTTGAGATATTGTGTACTAATCAGGCATGTATATGTTTGTACTAAATGTATTATAATTAAAAATGGTAGATTAAATACATAAGTACATTCTCTGCAGACAATTCTAAGGAAAAATATCAATCTTTGAATTTGAATTTAGGAATTATTATAATATCTTTTATGATGACATTATTAAAACTTTGTTCTATAGACTGTTCTATGGTCTTCAAGAACACTATTATTCTGGTCTGACTACCAGACTGTTTTAAAGTCTTATCTTTGTGGAAATTTGTGGATTAAACATAAATACCTCAAGTTCACCAACTTTGATTCAGTCCTTTGCAAAGAGTAGAGAAAAACTTGTTATGGAGTGGCTTGGGGATATGCGATAATGCTCCACAGATGAAAATATGAGTAATTTGGAAAATCATGCATCTAAATGCTAGTGGCTAGTTGAGAGTTCTTAGAAACAAAGGAACCTAATTTGAATGTTCTCTCAGTGGTAGCAAAGGCAATGCCTTTACATGTAACATAAGCCTGTTATTAAATTCAATGAAATTCAATACACTGTATAATAGTGTTCACTCTAATCTATTCAAAATTGTGGAGGATAAATAGATAAAATAAAAGGTATGTGTGTGTTCTTTGAACTTTTAGGTAGTTTTGATAATTCAAACAAAAATTTAATCAATATATAACCATTTTAGATTAATATAACCACTGTAGTAATGAATAAAATTTACATAGACTAGAACTTAGGAATATGAGATTAAGTACTTCATAATTACTTATAACTGTGTGACTTTTAACAAAATATGATGATCTTTTTATCTTGTTTTGCCTACTTGTAAAATAAAAATGATAATAGTTCTAGTTAATAGAATTTTTTAAAAATTCAAATGGTTATAGTAGGGCAATTGTGTATAGTAAATAAAATAATACATATATGCCACTAAGTAGACTTGCTACCATTTTTGGATAGGCTATCATTTTGGATAGGCTCAATAATTATATGTTGTTATTGCTATGATGATTTACATATACATTTATAATTTATCACGTGTGCATAGTTAACATTATTGAATACTCATAACAATAAGTTAAGTAGTATGAATATTTTATTTATTTTATAGTGTAAAAAATTGAGATCCACAACTTAAGGTCAATAGCACAATAATACATAGAACTGTGACTTGAAACCTTTGGTTATGATTTTAAGAACCATGCTGAGGCAAATAAATTAAATAAATTATTTATTTAAAAATGCCCACAAAATATTTACATCACAAAATAATCTTGTATTATGAAAAAAAAAAAAACAATTTAACTACTTTTGAATGTTCATCTCATTCAGAACCATGTATAAAAACTTATAAATTATTTAGGTAGAGATGACCAATTTATTCAAATTGTGTTCTGTTACCTTGACAAGTTTCTGAGAGTCTTCTATTGGTAAGTTTTAGCTCCTCTCACACTGAGTTTTGAATCCTGGCTCTACCAATAACAGGACATGTTCACGTTGGGAATACTTGGAGAGTGAGGCAAAGCCAAGTCACTGTGCTTAGAGAACTTCAGAGTCCAGCATAGAGTAAGTTTCTAGAAGCTACAATCACTGCTGTCATTAAAATACTTCAATTGTTGAGCAGAATTTATTAATTTAGAGTATCTGGATATCTAACATCAAAGTAAATTTCATAGTAAGTAACTATATCCAATGTAGTAAATACTTTATCAATTAGGGAATGGGGTCACTTTACAATTGCAAAATTTTTTTTGTAATATAAGGAATGTAAATGAATGAAATCATTTCACTAAGCCTCCAGCACTTTTAAAATGTTTAAATCTTAAAGCTTGGAAATATCCTAGTGACTCAGAGCTAACTCATTGACTCTGTTCCAATCAGTGCTGCTGCTTAGGACCAAATAATACCCTTATGACTTTGCCAGCTTATTCATACAAAATGTATCTATTCCTGCTTAAACTTTCTATTTTTCAAGCTAAACTTCCTTACTTTCTTCAATTAATTTTTATGTAACCTGTTTTGAGAATCATCCCAAACTGCTTATTTTTTTACTAAATGTGCTTTAGTTTGAAAGAACTCCACTCCCAGTTACCATCCTCACAGTTGTGAGGCAACTGTGACATTCAAAGTAGGTTCCTGACGTTTGCTGATTTCTAAGTAAAGGTAACAACCTCCTGACCTCAGGATAAGATTTAAAGAAGCCTGATTTAAATGCTAGTGGCAGAGTCCCCTACTTTTTCTTTTCCAGTCTGATCATTGTTTGAATAAATCCTTAAGTTCTTGAAATGCCTCATTTTTTTTCTCATTTCTTTTCACTGTATCCTGAATTATCAAGTTGTTAAATGTGTATAGAGTCCAACCATACTTTTTAGCACTTAGTACGTTAACTTTTTTGCTGCAATGTTCAGATATTTCCAAATGAATGTTTTCACCTGCTGACTGCAGAGTTCAAGTTTATCCCACAAGCTCAAAACAGCTTTCTCATTTAAAAGATTTCTTAATATGCTTTCCCATGGCTTGCACTATTAACAACAAAGATATATTGTACTCCATATTGTATAACATTCTGTAATAAGTTTTTTATGTCATCAATGCCATTAGATTCTAATTTATTTATACTTAAATCTAATTGATACCACTTAGTATGTTTTGAGTATTTTTCACTAAATTTCAATATAATGGTAAATGTATGTATTACCATGTAACAAAAATTTAAAATAAAAATGTTATGTATATACAAAGCAACTCAAAATGTTACTATTAAATGCATAAAATAATGAAAATGTCAAGTTTTTATTTTTTGTGGCTTTTGGCACATTTTGAAAAAAATTGAAGTTAATTAATGCAGTGAAAGTGTTAAGTGTGAGTATTTTAATTAGTTTAGATTGACTTAATTTTCTTTGACAAGCATCTCTATAACAAATTAAAGAAAAAATAATGAAAGTATATTTTTATTATGCTTGATCAGAGAAAATAAGTTTAAAAATGACACCTTTTCTTTTAGAAATTCATTTAACAGGTATTTATTGAAGGCCTATTATGTTCTGGAAATTATAAACAAGATGGTTACAAAAATAGACACAATTCACAGCTTAATATACACCATTTCAATTGAAAATTGCACTCCAATGAAACAGAAATAAATGAATTAGAAACAGATTTTTTTTCTTTCTGGTAAGGATTACATGTCTCCTAGAAAATCTAATGAACCTTGTTTGACTTTAATAATAATATCCAAGTGGGAGTGAATCTTTTTGTATGTCTGTTCATTCACTGAATTTGGTCACAAGTATCTTTCCTAATCAAGACATAGCCAAACACGATCATACAGGCGTGTGTGGGCTTTGCAGAAAACACTTTGACAGTTCAGAACCTACAACTTTGTATTTCACAAATGTAAAGATGACTTTTTATATTTTAATCTTTCATTGCCTTCTCTTGTTATGCATATCACTAACACATTTTTTGATGCTTTTTCAGATTTTCTAATCTAAGTTTTCATGGATTTCCTACTATAACGTTATTTTGGAAACCAAAGAAACTTTATCCATTATCCTTCCCCATCTCCTGTTCTCCTGGAGCAATAACACCTGTTGTCTTTCAAGCAGCCCAGCCGCTGAGCTTTTCTTCAACCACATGCACAATTCTACTCAACCTTCAGTTGAAATCAGTACTCTGGTTTATAGTCAGAGAGAATCTGGGTTTCTGGATACTTGGACACAGTTTATGAAAAGACAAGATAAAGTAGTGAGAGTTCAGGCCCACTTTTAGATTTCAGATGTTAAAAGTTAAATCAGTTTTTGTGTCCTGGCCTAGGGAACGATAACATTTTTACCTTTACTTTTATGTGCAAGTGTGTTCTCAAATTAAAAAAAAAAATAACTACTTACAAATAAAAAATGTTGGATTTGCGTAATTTTAAAATTAGATTTTATCAATTTTCCTTAAATACTAATTTTCTAAGTTTCACAGAGTTAAGTTGTAGGACCAATTTATGTAGTCTATGGTCCCAAGCAAAGCTATCTCACATTAAGCTAACACTGAGATAAATGCAAATAGAGAAATTATGTATTTATGGAAAAAATTATATTGGAACATTGAACAGAAAGAAATAAAAACTAAGGATTTGATTATTTTCTCATACATACCAGCTTGAGATTATTTACTCTGGCATATTTAGTCTTGTTTCAGGGAAAGTTTTTTCATATTTAATACTTGAATAGTTTAATATTTCCCCTTTTTCAGGAGTCATTTTTGTACCTAACACTACTTACTGCTTAGCCCAAGATTTGTGTATAACCTGACTGCATAGGGAGTTGAATCTCAGTTTTTAAGGGTAGAATTGAGCCCAGAATTGGTATTGAAATTTAAAAAATAATAATGAATTGAAAATCTGTGCACCTAAATGTGTGTTTCCTATTTCTGACTGAAAATGCTACTCAAATGAAAGCCAATTTTCTTTTTATGAACTGAACTAATAATTAAGAACTTGAATAATAACAGTCACAAAAATGTTAGTTATAATATAGACATATTACATTTGATTAGATTTTGCACAAGAGAATTATTTCTTTGTATTAACTGGATATTTAATTCCAACTCCACAGAAGGTAACTTGGAAATTGTAGGCTGTGGACTGTGCGTGCCCTGCTTGCACACTTTGACTCAGTAATGGCAGTCCATGGAGCATCAAGGCCAGCTGCTAAGAACAGTTTGATTTGAAAATTGTCATTTCAATTTTTCTGAGTTTCACTTTAAATTATTTTTTGATAGTGTGGTTGCATTGCCATGTCATAAATCTGGAAGTAGGATTCCCATGTAGAAAGGTATAAAATACATTGTTCCTTTGGGTATACTAAGGAGGGTACCTTGTACCAAATTATATAAATCAAGATAAAAATACTAAAAGCAAAGCAATTTGATTAGGTACTAAATTCACAAGACACCAGAAACTAAAGTCATCTTGCTATAGCACTGTCTAATGTAGAAAATTAAAGTGAGAGCTTTCAGAGATAAAGTCAATCTTGTTCCGATTGTGCTTCAGGGTTCTTGCCAGTTTATCTCACTTATGAGGTGTAATGCAATATTATATACACATCTACTATAAACATTCAGACTTTTATAGACATGTCAAAAGGGTACTATTTAATATAAAATAAAATAAATTACAACCTTGTAAAGTGTTCCATGATTTACTCTAAGATGAATACACTATTTCTCCATCCTTCTACCATTTTAAATTTCCAGAAGATACTGAAGAGAAACTGTAAATTTTACTTAAAGAATCATCAGAGCAATAATGTACAGTTTTCCAATGTCAGGGATCAAGATGTACCTTTGCTTTTATTTTGAAATAATGTCATCAAAGTTTATTCAATGATATAATTCATTACAAATGAATAAATTTTCTAAAGATTTCCAAGCTTATATATATTGAATATATTTATGTATCTATGTTATTTTCTTTCAGAAGTCTTAGGAAAATCTTTTGTGTATTGAATTTGCCACAAAAATGTTTTCTTATTTCAAATGATATAATAATCTATTTGAATTTCTAAAACGGATAAAATAAAACATGTATCTAGAATATAGATTAGAAGCTTTCCTTTTTTAATGTGTCCCCTTTAATGTTAATAATGTTTTTCTCATCCTGTGTTCTACAGTGACACTGCTGTGTGCCTTATCTTTTTTTTTTTAATACATGAGAGATGTTTGGCAAATAATAGTATTCCTTTTCTATCAAGTTTTACAGCTTATATAGCCAGCACAGCCCATTTAAACTCATATTCATTCTATACATACTTGCTTTTAGTGATATTTCTTCTTTGTATGCCCTCTTATAATTAGGCAGATGGCCCCAAAGGAACCAATTAGCCAACATGTGAATGTAATTATAACTCCTAATTTTAAAAAAAATGTTCTTCTTGTTTGTATGTCTGTGTAATATGTAGCATAAACTATATGGGAGAAATTCCCAACCAGGAATAAATTACATATTGAGCTTTTAGCTAATTTATGTCAAACATCCATCACGGTTGCCTAAGAGACACTGTCTTCTGTCAACTACATCAAGGACAGTGGAAAGAGTGGAATTGCCTTATGTAGCTAGCTTCCTCTTGTATTTGGAAGTTGAACTAAACCAAACTTTCAGTCAATCCTATGCCTTGTGTCAAATCATGATATAAGTTTGCTCTTGCCATCAGAGGGATTTTAAAGAAGGCTGAAGTTGAGTGGTAAATTAGTGAAAGACATGTGATCAACCAGAATTGTTTTAAAGAAGATAATTTATAACTAGAGGAAGTTAAGTCCTGAGGGCAAGAATCAAGACTTTACTGTTCCAAGTTTCTCAGTTGTGATCATGCTGTTATGAGTTCCTCAAGGGTTTTCCCAGGTACTAACAGAAACCACCCCTGAAGTTTCTCTCAGATTTAAGAGCTTCTTTATTTTCTTGGGACTTTTAAAGTTGTTCTCAATTCATGGTGAATTTCCAGAGTCCTTCTTTATCATTAGAAAATAATGCATTTTCAACATATTTGGTATTAAAAGGAAGTTATATTTTCATATTGAACATGCTAATGAATCACCAAATAAATGTTTTATGTAAGTGCCTTACACAAAACATTATTATCACTTCAATGAATAACATTAATATTAGCGTATGGTACTTAGGTCCCTAGATACAACTATGAAAATTGTTTACTTTAGTGATCTTTGTGGTGCTTTTCACATAAACTCTAATGTTAACGATGCCCTCCAGAGGTCTAAAATGTGATTTGGGGTGCTGCTCTACTTTTGCTTACTAATTCTCTTGTTTTTATTCACAATTGGAATGAACTACCCTAATTTGTCATGATCTAAGCTTATTTGTTCACATTTTATGCTTATCTTATCTGCCTTAGATGGGTTATAATAATAAAAATAATAACCAATAAGAAGTAATGTTATTTAATTGCATTATCACAGTTAATGTTCATAATAACTCTCTAAACTAAATTTCATTAATTGCCTAGTTTTGTAGATGAGGAAACAAGCTTGCAAGGACACTGCTCTTAAATTGCAGAGAAGGGATTTTTAACCCATGTCTTTCTGACTTCAGAGCTAGAGAACTTCATAATTACTTCATAGAAAAACTATGACTGCATTTTAAACAACTGCTTTACATAAAGTCTTTTCTCTGCCATATTGTTTCCCTTATCCTTGGTCACCTGCTTAGCTCCTTTGTTGTCTGCTTTGAACTTCTTCTTACTATCTGTTACCACTCAAATTTCCAATCCATCTGCCTTGCTCTACTAACCCTTAGTTAAGCATATTTTAATAGATGAAAGTATTATACAGAGAAAATACTTGAGCAATTCAGGCCAATCCTGCCTAGTGATGAATCTTGAACTATGTCAGAATTTTCCCCCCAAGACAGTATCTGTATATTTTAGAAAATGTGGATCAATATTAATAAATTTAATCTACAGTAGATTCACCCATATCTGCAGTGGTTTATTATACTTTAGGTTATGTGTATTTGGCTGAATTATGCTTTGTTTCCTTCCCATTCAGTGTGGATAAAGCAGATCCTAGTAACCTACAGATTTAACACGAGGCTCTTACAAATACTGAAGAATTTTGACTCATAAGTAAAGTCTCCACCTGAGCACTACAGCTGATGTCTTTCAGAAAGGTATGTCAAGTGAAAAAAGGATGGGGAAAATCACAGAGGTCTCAATCAGAGAGTTAAGAAATCTAACAGTTGGGATAGGCAGAGAAAACATGACAATAGTGAGAAGAAAAAAGTATGGCTGACAACTAAAACTAAGTTCAAAGAAATCACACATGCTTACCTATCTAAAAGAAAAAAGAAATGACCTATTTGAGTAAAAATATTTTTAGGTATAATTTATATACTTGATAGTAAATTTAATATAACCAGTATTTACTGGGCAATGGAGGAATACCAAGATTAAGATAGGCTGTGCTATAGATTATCTAAAAATTTCACAGAGTAAAAAGCCGTACATGCAAGGAATACTTATAAATTAATCTTTCTCATAGTGATAGTAAGATTATGAGAGGTCATAGAAGAGAAGAATTAATGTGGACCAAAATGAGACCTATAGTATCATTTTATTTACACTGAATCATGTTTTCTGTCATGTAAAAACAAATGTGAATGTAATTTGTGAATGTGGCTTGCTAGAATCTATTATTTTGTGACATATCATACAACAGCATATTGTTCGAATATTAATTTAATTAATTTAATTTTTTCTTTTATGCTCTGTGAATACCTACATATAATCTCAGTTCTAGAGCAAGATAAATAGCTAAATATCAGCAAATAACCTAAACATTTCCACAAGTCTGAAGGTATAATAGGAATATATCATTTAGCATTCAACTAGCTTTGTCATTTGCTACACTATTATCCCTTCAAAATATTGTATTTTTTATTATCAATGATTAAAACTCTGTAATTAAGAGATTGTATCAAATGGCTGACTATTCAAATCTCTAGAACTCTAGAATAACAGCTAATTATATACTTGAAACCTATATAATTTACTACCCAATGTCACTCCAATAAATTTAATAAAAATGAATAAATTAATTAAAATATGAATTTTAAAGAGTAGTTTTATAATCTGTGCAATAGTAATAGTGAGGGTCTGCAGACCACAGATTTTAGGAACCAATAAAAGGCAGAAAATAAACTGGAATAGATGCATAGATAAAAACACATGCTAATAAAGAGGAAGGAGTCATTTCAGATATTAATAGAAGGAACAAGAGCAGATGGAAGAAATTACACCCAGAAAACTGATATTAATCTAAATGAACATAAATGTCAATTATGTTTATTTGGTCTAATATGTCATCTAAGGCTAATACTTCCTTACTGATTTTTATGTTTGGATGATCTATCCATAGCTATCAATGGGTTATTTATGTCCCTTACTATAGGATTCCCTATAGCCATTTTATCACTTGTTTTTTAAAATCTCTGTGTTTCTATTGTTTCTATGTCCTTATTTTTTGTTTGTTTGTTTGTTTCTGTTATTCTATTTTGGTGGTATTCTATGACTTTTTTATTATGTTATGTATCTCACTTTTAATTTTTTGTTATATGTGTGTGTATTTATCATTAAGTGTATGCAAAAAATGTTTTATGTATTCAGTAGTCCTTTTGGTTCTTTATGTATTTATCTTTATTTTTCTTTGCAAATTAAGATATTTACCTCCTTACTTTTTATGTTTTTGTTGTCACAAATTATACTTATTTATGCTATGAGTTTATTTCCAAGTTGCAGTAGCTATTGTCTTTTTGTTCTCTCTCTCTTTTTGTCATGTTTTTACCTCATTTAGCCTTTCTGTTATAATTAAGTGTATTGTACCCTATTCTGAGTAATGGCCACAATTTCTTGCTTCTGTCTGTCTGCTAATCATCTTACTTCTAGTTTGTATCCCTCTATCTTTTTTTTCAGGTAAAATAAGTCTCTTTAGTATTCTCTGTAATGCAGCCCTTATTGTTGAAAATTTCCTCAGCTTCAGTACATCTGGAAAGGTTTTTACTCCTCCTTTGTATCTAAAGGATAACTTTTCTAGATATATTATTCTAGCTAATTATTTCTCTCTTTTAATAGTTTGAATATTTGATTCTACTCCTTCCTAGTTTATTAAGTTTTCCACTGAAAAATTTGATGATAATTTAACAGGATTTCCCTTATAGGTTACCACCTTTTTTCTTTTCCTGACTGCTTTGAGAATTTTTTCCCTCATTAATTTTTGACGGTTTTAATATGATATCAAATAGAAATTAGGGAAGGTTTGTTAGGATTAAGATAATTGGGTATTCTCTATGTTTCTTAGATTCCAAGATCCAACTCTTATCATAGGTTTGAGAATTTCTTGTTGACTATCTGTTTGAATAGGCTGTCTTTCTTTTTTCTCTCTTTCTTTTCTGCTATCCCCATTATTCTTATATTGCTGTTTCTGATCAAGTCAGATTGTTCCTATAGAGTTCTTTTTTTTTCTTTTAAGTCTCTTCTTCCATCTGTGTCATTTTCATATTTCTGTCTTTAATGTTACTGATTCTTTCCTTCATCTGGTTGGCTATTTTCCCTAAGCTTCCTATTTCATTCTTCATCTCCTTCATTGAGTTCTTTATCACCAGCATTTCTTTCTCTTTTTTTGGTGTTACAATCTCTTTGGTAAAGTATTCCTTTTATGTGTTAATTTTTTTTATTTAATTAAACTGCCTAGCTGAATCTTCTTACTACTCATTAAGTTTTTCAGAACTACAATTGTAAATTATCTGTCATTTAAGTCATGTATTTCCATGTCTTTAAATTTATTTTCTGAATTTTTTTGAACTGCCTTGTTCCTTGTTTGTTCATAGTTTTGATGGATTGTTTTTCTGCTTAGACATTTATGGGAATAAACTCTGTTTTTTTAGTTAGTTTTTTTGCTGTTGCTGTTGTTACTGTTTTTAGAGAGAGAACTTTTTAACAGGTTTGTAAGAAGAGGTCATTCTTTTTTTTCCAGTAGGTGGTGATGCATTTTATTTTCTCTTGCACTGCTTCTGCTCCTGGGATTTCTCTGGGGCCATAAAAAATAAGTCTTGTATTTCCTGAGGAGATGAGCCTGTGCTCTGTGACCAGGTTGCCTTGATCTTGGGACACCACTTCCATGGAAGAATATGGTGAATTCTGACACTGCCCCTGAAAACAGATGCTGTGCTGCACTTCCTGAGGTGTCCTAGATGTCTCTGCTAGGATCAGCTGTAATGTGTAGAGGCAGGGTGGGTTGGGAGAGACCACTGGTGTGTTTGTAATTTCTTCTACCAGTAATGGCAATTGCCAGAACTCAGCTGCCTTGGCTCTCTATCCCCACCTCTATCACTGGGATTAGTTGTGATGTGCTTCTACCCTTCAGAAACTATTTCTTTAGTATTCAGGGTTATACATATTCTCTGTAACCCAACATTTAGTGCTGCAGTTCTTCAGGGACCTACTGCTGGCTCTTGGAAAGTACAGAAAAGTAGACAGGCTCTGTGGTTTTGTTCTTTGCCTGGTAATGGCAGCTGCTAGAACACTACTATTACACTTCTGTGTTTTGTCTCTGCTCTGATCACTGGGTTTAGCTGTATCATATACTAATCTTAGGGCTATGGAAAGCACACACTGCAACCTGACTCTTTCTCTCTACTGAGATCCACAGTGAACTCTGGGCATCGTCTGTGGCACCCTTCTCTGGTCTTTTTTCTTCCTTTCTCCCCTGTTCACTCAGATTTGCTCACCTTCAGATGTTTCAGTATGTGGATTTCTCAGACATGATTATGTGTTGTTCAGGGGACCTTTTGTTTAATTACAACTATTCAACTTGTAACTTCAAAGGGAAAGGACAGTGGAACCTGTCACGACACCAGTCTTTTGATGTCACTCTTGTTAAATTTATGTATTTCCTCCTATTCACACACACACACACACACACACACACACACAAAACACACATAACATGATATCTCTCTCTATGGTCTTGTCTCTTGGACTTTCTAATAATTTTAAAAATTAGAAAGTTGGATTTTGTGTATAATACTACAGAGTGTTCAGTTTTCTAGAGAGTTTCTACCCTTTCTACTGTTTGGCAAATTTGAGGCTGATCACCTAAATCTATTCAGGGACTGAGCTGAGGTGAAGTTAAGTTATGGTTTTGGTTTTGATGAGGCTTCATCTAATTTTGGTTAATGTGCACTTCCAGGTCATAATCATTTAGAACATTCAACTGAGACCCTTTGTGTTCACTGGAGCTTCTTAACTGGCTATTTTTAAATCTACCATAAATCTCTAATTTCTTTAAAAGGGAAAACTATTTTTTCTAATTAGCTTGTCTTATTGTCTCTCAAGTGGTTAGCTTTAACAAATGTCTTGGAAGAAAGTGCTTGTTGTGTCAAGCTCAATTTTTTCCCACCACTGTCACTGGCATCTTGGCCAAGTATGTACTTACAGTCCCCAAAGATCACCATAAACTGCAGTTTTTCTGTTTCCCAATAGTGGCCATTCGACCAGGCAAAGTACATATTCACAGATTTTTACCCTGCACTAAGATTTGGCAATTTTCCAAAGGAAAATGCAGCTGTAGAAACTCAGCTCAGTTTGTTCAGATTTTTTTTTATGTTTTTATTTTATAGAATTTTGGTCCTGTAATTTTTAACTATTTTCAGCAACAATGTGTCCTGCCTTCCTTCGGCTTATTTTTGTTACTTCAGTTGTAAAGTTTGTCCACAACTCCTTTAACCTTTTTGGAAGTAGAACTTTTTAAAATGACTTTCTTAAAAATATATTTATATAAAAGAAATATATGTTGAATGTCAACTGACTTATACATTATATTATTTATTCTTCACAACAAATTTTAGGAGTATATACATACTTTTACATTTCTAATAAATGAATTAATGTAACTCTGCAATTCACATTATCTCTCAGAAACAGACAGATTGTTATATTACCCTCCTGTTTTTTGGAAGAAAACCCTATGTGTTTTTTTACTATATCCTATTTTCTGATGCTGATGAAAATGAAGGAAAGTTAGAGCACATTCAGAAACATCAAGTCAGAGAAATTTGTAACTCTCTAAGAAATTTGCAGTTGACCAAGGAGCAATTCTGTTGTGTCATTCTTTGTAACGTCTGTCTAGGTAAATATACTGAAGTAGTTGCAGCCAACAAACCATGGGAAAAAAATCTGTGTAAGATAAATTACCATAATTGTTTCATATATAATACAAACTGAGAATTATTTATGTGCCTAACTCTCTACCTGTATTAAAATGTTTAGAGCTCTCAGCAATTCTATGGCTCAGGTCCCTTTTTTTATTCTCATCTTACTGAGGTTGAAACTAAGCTGTAGAGACAGTAGTAATTTCAAAGTCCAAACATTTTCTATTATGTACACTGCCTCAAAAATGAGAAGGCAATCTCATTTTTGTTGTTGTTTGTTTGTTTGTTTGTTTGTTTGAGAAAAAAGAAAACACCTCAACTTATAGAAAAGAATGGAGAAGATAAATTTTTTGTTGAACTCTTACAGTGATTAAATCTAAAAAAATGATCTTTATATCTAGAAATCAGTTCTGGGGTATGATTACCAAATGCTTTATTCATTTGTTTTACATCATGAAAAATCTCTTTCAAAAACAAAATGTACTCAGTACATTTGAGTATGAAAATATTATTGAACATTATATGTGAAGATTTTATATCAATTTGTGAATGAGCAATTAATTGTAGGAATTCTAAATGAGGCATTGCAAGATGTGCCTCAGTGGTATGCAGATTACTTTGAGCTAAAGGCAATTTTAGCTTCAGGCTCAAGAGAAACTTGTCTCCCTCCCTTTAACTACCTAGAAGAACTTCCATTAAGGACCTTGCCCATATAAAAGACTATCAGATATTACTTCTTTTGACCTATCTATAGCAATAGAAAAACTTCTCTTCTTCTTTTTATCTTTCAATGACGCTTTGAAGCCCTTAAGGTGCATTACCTCATCCCTAGCTCAGGATGTCTTACATCTTAAGACTCATGTTCCCTTTCTATCTCTGAAACTCTCTTGCATATGGGGTCTCTGACTCTTATGTATGTGGGGTTCCTGTATATATGTATTAATATGTATTAAGTTTCTTTTCTTTTCTTTTCTTTTGCTGATCTGTCTCATGTCTATTTGATTATTAGACCAATCAGAAGAATTTTAAGGGTAGAAGAAAGTTTGTTCTTTTCCTACACTGCACACTAATATATTCTATATTGTGAAATATAACCTGAAATGATAAAAACATAGTCTATTTATGGGATAATATATTTCCATTTTCTATTATTTTTATTATTTCAAGTTGATAGCAATGGATTAATAATTTTATGAATAAAATTTATTCTGATCCAAAGATCTCTGCTAAGGTACAACAAATTAGAATTGTAGAAAAAAACTACTATATCAGAGGCAGGTATGCCCTTTTTCATTTTTATTAAAAATGAAGTTCTGCAAACAAATAACCCATGGACACAATCAATAGTTTAATGTTTATTTGGGGACGAGTGGGTTAGGGAGGGGAGAAAGGGGAGGGGGTGGGAGAGGAGGAGGGTAAGCTAAATATAAGGTGATGGAAAGAGAAGTCACATTAGGTGGTGAACTTATTATACATCAAGTTGACAATGCACTGTAGAATGTATGCCTGAAACCTATGTAATCCTTGCTGACAGATGTCACCCCAATAAGTCTAACAATAAAAATGAAAAAAAGAATAATAATAATAATAATAATAATAAAATAAAATAAAATAAAAATGAAGTTCTGTAACAGATGAGCTTTTAAATATTTTAAAGATTTAAGTGCTAATGCATGCGAGAATTCTAATGCAAACGATTTCTTTAAAGAGGTTCAGCTCTAGCTTGGCTGTGCAAGGGCCTTGGAAAGGCCTCTTAATTCTGTTTAGATCTATCGATTAAGAGTTCTATGAAATTACTTTCAACATTCATGAGGAAAGTGGTCTTAACTGGAAGAAGTTTGGTATATTTCTGAATTATCTTCCTCTTGACTAAATTTTTGCAAACCATTCTAAAAAAGAAACAACTACAGCTGCAATAGATCAGTTACATTTTGGGATTATTTTATTAAATATTGAATATTTTAATTCTTTGAAAGCATATGGCATACAAATGTTGAGAACTTTCAAAGAAGCCAACATCTCGTTAAAATAACATTCCATTTTTTTTTTTTTAGTGTATAAACAATTGGTTAAAGTTAAGCATTTAAAAATGAAAATATGTTGTTTGAATTTCAGAGTATAGTTGTATTCCCACAAAGTTTGAGTCTATATAAATATCTAGCAAAGTCAATGCAGGCTCACCAGTCATTTTAAGAATCACAGTGGTTCCAACTGTGAGGTCAGAGTTGATAATCTGCAATGTATAACATGCTTATGAGCACTCTGTGTGCCATATAAAAGTGTAGAAGGAAAGCAATTTGAGTAATGAATTAACTCATTCTGCCTAGCCAAGAAAACTGCTTAAGAAAAAAGGACAAATTTTATCATTCCATAAAATCTACATATATCCAATATTAAATTCCACTTCATTTTTACCGTTTTAGTTGTGCAAAGTAATTTTATATGTTAATTTGCTCTTGATATGATAAAATTTTGTACTTAAGAATTACAATTTTAAATATTAACCTCCATTTTTTAATATTTTTATTCTAATCAATATGCAGTTTAAGCATAGACAAACCAAATGATAAGAAATAAAAATGAAAAATATAGTTTTCTCTTTACAAAAAAAGCAAATCATTTTTATCTCTTTTATTTCTACATCATCCAACTTTTTAATAAAGAAAGAGTATTCTTCTAGTTGCTGATTAAATGTCAGTAACCAATGTGGCAGTCAGAAACAATCAATTTGATATCACATGATATAGCCCTCATTCTGTCTATGCACACTTATGACCAGCATGGTGAAATAAATTCCATCCCAGACCCTGCTATTTACCAGGTATAAGTAACATGTTTTTGATAAATCACACCTTTGTATCTGCAATGAGAATAAACACATGCATACTGTAATATATTTGTGGAAGTGAAATTATTAATATTTTAAAGCAATTTTAAATAATAAAACCCTATAAAATTGTTAGCAATTATTTCTACAATGCTCTTATTAAAGGCTCTGCTGATATCATGTCATAAAACAACTATTCTTTCTTCCTCTCTGGTTTACAGTTAGACAGCTTTACTCCCTCTACTTTATTCTATAGAGTCGGGAGTCTATAGAATTTAGACTACATTAAATTATTAATAGATGAGTAGAAAAACAAAGATCAAGAATGATGTTTTTATTCCATTGTTGCCACTTACCAAGTTATCCTCCTCATCACCCCATATTTATAAGAAGAGTTTTACTGATGAAGTGCCCCATAAATCAAATTGAGAATTTGATTTATTTCATAGCTTTAAACATAGATTGAATGCTTGGATAAATATTGTTTTTTATAAAATTTTATAAAATAGTCACTTAACTAAAATGCCATTAAGAGTATAGAACAAATACATAAACCAGCATTCTAATCCAGACATATTATCAAGGAAGGTAGCAGTCAGATTGCTACAGGAGGGTGAACGCTTACAAGCCAAGTGTTTTAATTTCTGCGTGGCTTTTGTACTTTTTTGTCACTAATTGAAAAAAACCTCACTTAACCCCAGTAGTTTTGTTCCTTCCAATTCTGAGTGGTGTGTACAACTTAAAATACTCTAGCATTGACATTTAATGTCCTCAAATGAATAGTTTCCATCTGAGATTGATAATTTTTTTGTGATATCAACAATGTTCCTAAAGTAAAAAAGCGTAATACTTTGTTTTTATTTGCTTTTTTATATGCCTGTCTATTGTTTGTTTGTTGTAAATGGGAATCTAAGAAAATTTTTCAACATATTGGCCCTCTTCTAGATATGTTGCTATTCCTCATCTTTTTTAAGAAAGTCTTTACGTGTGTTTTCAGACTTTTGTTTAATATAGATTTACCTTGTGTTGGTATCTTTGTTAGAGATTTAGAACTAAGAAGTAAGTAAATAAAACAGCATATAGAGCCCCCAAAGCATCAACAAATATTTATTGAGGATTTTTTCTGAGCATACAGTGTCAGAATTCTATTGGCTTGTACTATGGAGGTAGTAATGATGTCAAAATGCAAATGATCATGTATAAGCATTAGTTAGTGTGAATTACAGTATTATAAAAAAAACTAGCTTTAGAATCCATAGACTTAGTTTAGGACTTTTGCTATCAAACTCTAGTAAATCATGTAATCTCTCTTAAAATCAATTTTCATAGATAAACAAACACTATCATCATTAATGAAGTATCCTGAATAGAATTAAATTTGTTTTGCCTTGACTGTACATGTGAGGTCACATGCTCTGTGACAGGAAATCATTTATCCACTCTGTTTTCCTATTAGTAAAATGCTATGAGTTCCCTTGAAGAAGCCATAATATAAACCTGCAGGAAGAAATGTGCTATGTTAGTTCAATTCTTACATGGAAAATGGGAAGGGGTAGTGCTACTAACATTCAATTGTAACACAATAGTAAACATGTGCTTTCAGAGAAAAAAAGGATGGTTTTCCAGCAATGCAAATGAATCAATATCCAAGAGCAGTTTCTTCTAAATAAATAAATAGATGATAGATAGACAAATAGATAGATAAGTGTATTACTTTGTTAAGGCTGCCAAAAAAAATACTACCAACTTCATTGTTTAAACAACAGACATTTATTTTCTCAAATTTCTGGAGGCTAAAAGTCCCAGATAAGGTATGAATGGGCATGCTTTCTTCCAAAGCCTCTCTCCTTGGCTCAGATAGACATCTCACTGTGTTCTCATTTAGCCTTACCTTGGTAGGCATATTGTCTGTGTCCTAACCTCTTCTTTCATAAACATCAGTCATTGAATTAAGGCATTACCCATATGACCTCTTTTTACATTAATTATCTTTTTAAAGGCCCTATTTCTAAATATAACCACAGGCTAATGTACTTAGCTAAACATATAAATTTGGGGGAATAACTATTCAGCCCGTAAACAAGTTGCTTTCCACAAAATCCTAAAGCCAGTAACATTGGGAGCAATCTCCTAAGCAACCAGAAATAGAATGTGAGTGATGATATGTGTTGTGAAGTGGGGGGCATACTTCAAGTAAGGTCAGAGTAGGCAACCTGTTGTAGAACTTTTACTTATTTATATTAATTTCATCATTTATTACTATTTAGTCAGCATGTGGTTTTATTGTTTCTCTTGGTCCCCTTTGTTCCAAGATAATTGATGTATAGTATTAAAAAAAAAGGAGAAATGAAATGAAAAAATGAAGTACAATATATACAAAAAAAATGGGAAATGTGCTTTAAAAAAAATTCTTGTAAAAGGTCCATGATGGCAGATTATATAAGTGCTAAATGTACTGCTTCAGAGAATAATATTAAAATGACAAACTATAGAACAATCAGCCTCAAGAATCATCAGAAGACTGACTGAACAGAACCTTTATAACTAAGGATATAAAAAAGAGGCCACATTGAGACTGGTAAGAGAGGTGGAAATGTGAATTGGGCTGACTCCAAAACCAGGGGTAGTAATTAAATACCAAGAGGGACATTTTAGTGGTGGAGGCTTCCCTGAAGAGGTATGGGTCCCAGAACCACACCAGCCTCTCCAGTCCAGGGTTCTTGTGCCAGGAAGAGGAGTTCCCACAATACCTGTAAGTGAAAATTAGTGATGATTCTTTATTTGTCCTGGTAAGATGAAAGGTGGCTGGGAACCCAGACACCCTTTTAAAAGGTGCTCATACAGATTCACTCATGAGAAAACACTCACCTGGTCTCCAGTAAAGGGGTGGCAAATTGAGAGATGCCAGGGTCATACAAGGAAAGACTGAATTGTGTGGTTTAGGGGTGAAAGCTAGAGAGACCATTATGTCTGTGTGGAGCCTTCCTCATTTGTAGCCTACATGTAGGTACCATCTTTTCTATGTTGAACCTTCTTCTAAAGGGCAAAATATGAGAAGTCTACAGGTGCACACTATATTGGTGACACCATGGAGCCCCACCCTGACAACTAATACTACATTGACTAGGGAACTCTTGGTGACTGAGCAATTAGCCTCATCCCACAGGCTATGGAAACCTTTTGCAGCCACAGCGGCCCTTGGAAATTTTGGTGGTGAGCTGCCACCAACACTGTGTACCACAGTCTCTCCTGGGTGGTTCTTGGGGATCTGTGGGCCTGGCGTAAGTGGTGGCTGCCTGCAGCATTCTCAGGGCATTTTTGCAAAGTGGCCTCAGGCCCAGCTCCAGTACAAGAACTGAAACTCCATTAACTTTGTAAAAACCACTGCTCACAACTTGTAACTTCCTATAACCCTGCCCCTCCCACATAGGGCTGCATTGCCCAGGACACTCTTGGCTACTGAGAGACCAGCCCTTCCTCATGAGCTAAGGAAGCATTAAATAGCAATAGACACTCCATGGAGATGGTGAACCTTGTGTGGTGAGCAGCAAGTCACAATTTTCACCACAACCTCTCTTGGAAAGCTCTTGGGGTTTTGTGAGTCTAAGACAAGTGGTGGTTGACTATAGTGTTCTCAGGATATTTTGCAAAATGGTCACAGGATGGGCACTGGCCTAAGAACTGAATCTGCATTAAACTTGTAAAAACCACCAGCCACATCTCTTTTCTCTCTGTGACCCCAGACTGCCCAGCTAGGGCTCTATTACCAAAGACATTCTCAACAATGAGTCAACCAGCTCGGGACATGCACCTAAGGAGTTTCTTTCAATGGCTGATCCTTACAGACAGACAGCAGGTGACAATAGGTTTAGGGAGTCCTGAGTCTTTTGGTAAGCTGCCTCACACACAATACTAGTGGCAAGCAGCCTCAGTTCACAGCAAGACCAACACCACATGCCTCCAGGTCCAGCATAGGCAGCAGCCAACCATATATAACTTTGTGGCTACAACTAAGTAGCCACAAGCCAGTCACGGGCAAGGCTGAAATTGGCCTGCACAGGACTGTCTCTCAATAGATACCAGAAATAGCATAACCAGAGGCCAGCTTCAGACAACACCGGAGCACTAACTTGATAGATCCACAAATGAAACACCAAAGGAAGGTCTCAACAGTCATAAGAACCTGCTGGTATGAAGCCTCCCTGAATAGTCAGCCCCCATACAGCAGCTCATACACTGTGGGTTTAGCCAATCCAAACAGTAAGTCAGCCTGGGAGTCAATTCTACCCACTAATGTGCCAAAAACATCCAAATATCAACTACAGCAAAAGAACACACAACACACTCAAGAAATACCTCTTGTACACATGCACAGAAGATCAGAGGACCACATAGGATGCATACTACACATGAACATCCAATAAACATTGAGAAACTTAAAGAGATCTACTTACTACGTAAAAGCGAACACAGAAAGGTGGCCTGAATGAAAAAACAACAATAACAAAAAAATATTGTTTCCGGAAAGTGGGGTGTCCTTGTCGACACTACATCTAGGTTCTTGGTATCTGGAGCAAGGAATTGAACGAAACACACACAAAAGTAAAGTGGTGAAACAAAGAGACAGTTTATCGAGGGGAAAGTACACTCCATAGAGGTAGGAGTGGGCTCGAGCAAAGAGAGTGGCTCAGGAGCCCCAATGAATGAGACTTTGGGGCTTTTATTCTGTCTTCAGGGGAGTCACCGCTGGGCGTGGGGTCTCTTGATTGATAAGTCTTATTGATAGGCCTGTGATATTTCCTTTCTTTTATTGTTCCTGTCCCTTTTCCAAATTCAATTACCTCCTGTGATTGTCTTATCTTGGTACAGGGATTACTAGTGAGTGGGTGGTATCAGGGCAGTGGTGACTATTCCAGCAGGGCAAGTCTCATGGGGGGGGGGTCCCGAGATCCCCCCTATTCTATCTGCCTTCCTCACATTTCTTCAAGAGACGTGATCCCCCCAAATCTCTGTGGGAAGCTGAGGGGCTGAAGGTCTCCTCTTCTGTATCTGCTTCTTGCTGAAGATGGTCATTGTCCCTACCTATCAGGGATCCATGGAGCTCTCACCCTATCTGATCTAAAGTGGGAAGGGGTCTCGAAATCCGCCAAGTTGACTCCTTTGGTCGAGATGACCTGGAAGCCTTTCTGAGTGACTTCTGCATTGCAAAGGCCCCTAGATAAGGAGAACCAGACCCAGTTAGTAAGTTCAAAAGCTTTGGTGGCGAGATGTAGACTTCAAAGCCATCACTGCAGGGTGACTAGAGAAGATTTGTTTAGCCCTTTGGAGTCTGCATCCTGCTGGTTTTGGTCTCCACCGGCCACCTATCCAGGAATGGCCTGGGGATGATACAATTAACAAACACAGATTCGCAGTCACAAAGATGATCTAGCACACCCAGCTAAGTCCAGTTTTATTATTACATATCACAAGTTTTAGGATGGCTAACCAGGGCTAGAGACAGACATTTTGGAAATACACAAGTTACAAGTTCTCTGAATGATTAGCTCAAACTGGGACAAAGGACACCCAGGAGGTATGGGGTAAAAGCCTATTGTTTTAATTTTTAAGCAGGGGCAAGGTGGAGACATTCTAGGATTCAAGTTAGGAGCAATCGGCTGTTTAAACTAGAGTTAAAGGAAGACTGATTGAGAAGGTATTAAAGCTACGGCCTAAAAAAAAAGTGAAACCGAGAGCCAAAGAACTAGAATAGGAGTTTTTAGTGAAGTGAGGGGATGGCTACTCTGTTTGATCCACATCAATATTTCAAATAAAAGAAAAGGAAAAATCTCCAGAAATACAACTATCAAAATGGAGGCAACTAACCCATCAGAGACAGACTTGAAAACACTGATTCAAAACAACAACAACAACAAAAAAAAACAACAAAAAAATAACAGCCAGTCAGAAATGAAGTATACAATAACTGAAATGAAGAATATACTAGAAGAAATTAACAGCAGATTAGATGAAGTAAAGCATTGAAACAACAATTTAATGGAAAACACCCAAAGAGAAAAAATATATTTTTTAATTGAGATAGTTGAAGGGCACAACATCAAACACAACAACATTCACATCATCAGAGTACCAGAAAGAGAAGCAAATATAAGAACTAAACTCTCAGACATTACTTTTAGTAATATATATCTCCCCAGAGTAAGAGAAAATAAACAAATGGGACCGCATCAAACTAAAAAGTTTTTTCACAGCAAAAGAAACCATCAACAAAACAAAAAGACTAACTGGGAGAATATATTTAAAAATGTCACATGTGATAAAAGATAAATATCCAAAATTTATAAAAACTTATACAACTCAACACCAAAAAAACAAAAAATTCCAATTAAAAATGGGCAGAAGACCTGAATAGGTATTTCTCCAAAGAAGACTTATAGATGCAAACAGACCTATGAAAAGATGATAAACGTCACTAATCATCAGAGAAATGCAAATAAAAGTCACAATGAGATAATACCTCACTCCTGTCAGGATAGCTATCATCAATAAATCAACAAACATCAAGTGCTTGTGTAGAATACACCTTTGTGTATTGTTGGTGAAATTGCAAATTGATGTAGCAACTATGGAAAACAGTGTGAAGGTTCCTCAAAAAATAGAACTATTAATACTTTATGACCCAGCAATTCCACTCCTGGATATTTATCTAAAGAAACTTGACTGATAGATCTAAATATATGCACCCCAATGTTTACTGAAGTGCTATTCACAATAGTCAAGATATGGAAAAAACAGAAAAGTCCATTAATAGACAATTGGTTATAGAAATTGTGGTACATTTATATAAAGGAGTGTTATTCTGCCATAAAAAATGAAATCTTACCATTTCCAACAATGTGGATGGACCTAGAGGTTATTGTGCTAAGTGAAATAAATGAGACTTAGAAAGAGAAAATATCATATAATTTAAATAGATGTGGAATCTAAAGAACGGAATAAACAAAGAAATGAAACAGAAAAAGACTCATAGAAACAGAGAACAAACTGAGGGTTGCTGAATGGGAGGGGATTGGGGGATGCATGAGAAAGGTGAAGGGATTAGGAAGTACAAATTAATAGTCACAAAATAATCATGGGAATGTAAAATACAGTATGGGGAATATAGCCGATAATGTAAACACTATTTATGGTGTTAGATGGGCAGTAGACTTATCAGAGGAAGCACTTCATATATTATATAAAATCCTCTCACTGCACTGTATACCTAAAACTAATATAAAATTATATTCAATATCAACTATAATTTTTAAATGTGTATATAGTCACACGATGTAGAATACAACATAGGGAATATAGTCACTGGTATTTCAATAACTATGTAAGGTGTCAGATATGTGGTAGGCTTGTTGGGGTTATCTTTCTGTGAGGTATGTAAATGTTTAATTATTATATTATATATACCTGAACCTAATAAGAAAAATTGGGAAAAAATACTATTAAAGATTATTAGAGAAATATCAATACTCTCACATAGAGATTTGTTTGTAGAAAGCATAAAACTTGACTGGTAGATTATAAAATCCTATTGGATCCACAGTAAACTCAGTGAGAATGGAGTCAGCAAGAAAATGTGGACTAAAATGTGAGAGAGGATTTCTGGGGTTCTGCTTTCTCACTGCCAGGATCATACTGTGTTTTCTTGTAATACTGTTTGTACTTTATTCCTTCTTATTCTCAAAGACTTAATCAGAGGAATGACAAGAAACTTTGGTTCCTCTGATCAAAACATAAATTTAACATGAATTAGAGGTATTAATAAACATTTATTTCATACTTATAACATTTCTTCAAAGGCATGAACAATACATTTGTATTGGGTAGATCAGAGTTTTTAATGATAAAGAATATATTAAAAATGGAATTTCTTTACAAACACTTCTACAAATATTGAAATAAAATCATCAGATGAGAATCCCTAAGGAAAAAAAGGAAATTCTAGTTTACCAATGCAAAATTTGATAATAAAATAATGTGGATTGTTGGTAAATGTTAAAAATGAGAACTATGGACACATCTTAGTTGTTTGATACACATGAACATGAGAAAAACTTGAGAAAATGATGAAATTTGTTATATTTTGGGGGATCATAGATTATAAAACAAGAAACAATAACAAAAAGAACTCTCTCTACAACACTTGCTTTAACTTTACTAGTATCAACTTCGACTTTATCAGTATCAACCTTTCTGTTTGCATTCATAAGTGAATTGAATTATTTCTAATCATACATTTATGGTTTTATACAATGAATAATCTGACTACTATTACACTACATATGATGGTGTTTTTGTCCTTGAACATATGTGTATAAAGTATGAAGAGGTAAGGTAAAAATTTTTTATGATGAAGGAAGTGATCCTCACTATGTACAACACTACATGGTATATTTATGTGGATAAATTTCAAGTCTTTGAAATCTAATTCCAAGTGAACATTAAAAGCCTTGAGTAAAAAGAGTCATTACAAAGAAATGGGAAAGAATGGAATATAAAGAGAGTATGAGTAAAAAATTTATATACTCCTATGCAATATAATTAGGTATTTATTCAAGACATTAAATCATTTTAAATATAAGGGTTCTTTCATCAGCTTCATAAATCAAATATCTCTTCTTGATTTTATATGTGAGTTATTTGCAATTTTTAATATATAATTTTAATCAAAGGTCATATTAAGCTCAGTTTAGAGTAGCTATTTATAAAATGCAAGATAAAATCACTTGAACTATATAGATAATGATTCATAATTAGAAATTTGATAAATTTTATTTTTGCATATTTTAAGACGCATGCTTGGAAAAGTTTTAAAATATATTCTAAACAATTTATTTTTTATGAAAAATTAAAGTTGATATTACTTGACACAGAAACTCAAAATGCACCATGTTTTCTTTGAATTGGACTTTATGACACTGTGGCTATGTCTAATAAGTTGAATTATTCCTCTCACAAAATTTATATGTTGAAGCCCTGGCACTGATACCTCAGGGTACGATTTGTTTTTGAAAGTGGGATTTTTGCAGATATAATTGGTTAAGTTAAAATTAGGTCATACTAGAGTAGGCCCCTAATCCAATATGACTGATCTCTTTTTCTAAAAATAGACATTTGAACACAAGTACATATACAGGAGGAATACAATGTGAACATATAGATGATAACCTACAAGCAAAGGAGAGAAACTTAGAACAAATCTTTTCATTACGTTCTTCAGAGAGACCCAACCCTGCCAGCATCTTAATTTTTAATTTCTAGCCTCCAGTATCATGAGTCAGTAAATTTCGGTTACATAAAGTCACCTGGTTTGTGGAACTTTGTTACAGCAGACCTAGCACACTAATAACACTATGTCTCCACTCTTTGGGTATTTTTTTTTTAACCAAACAGCATAAAACTGAGACATTCACTAATGAAACAATTTTTTGCCAAGTTTCTTTATTATTGAGAGGCTCTCTTGCTAGTGTGTCATGACATTTAAACATGTAAATATTTTTTAAATAAATACTCAGCTTAAATAAATAGTTATTAATTAAAGTTCTGGATTTGATAATAAAACAAATTAAATGAATGATATTGAAGATAGAAACATTAATCTTGGAAAGAATCAATTACAACTAATCAAAAGCTACCCTTAAAAATATATGAGAGCTGTCTAGAAAAATGTCCAACTATAAATCCCTCTATTTTTTATATTACATGGCTGGATACTTTCCAAACTGCCTTTGTATTTGCAAATAAAAAACCTCTGATTTCTTCTTTGTGGTCTACTTTTTGTAAAATGTTTTGAAAAGTTGAACTTTATAGTTAGGAAAGTGACTCTCATGTCTATTAATACTACAGTATTAGGCAAACCTCTTTTATGCCCTGATCCTAAGGTAAAAAAATCCATATAAAAATGCTTAACTCCAATGAAAGTTTTGAGAATTAAATCAAATGATCTAAGAAAACACCTGCATTTTTAAATTGGGACACTTATTCTTTTAATTGAGGCATGATTTATACAGAAGTGTATAAATTTTAAGTGTGCAGCATTACAAATATTTATATATGTGTAAACCTAGTCTCAGATAAATATATAGGATGTTTTCATCATTCCAGAACATTCCTTTGTGTGTCTCCTACTTAACAGCCTTTATTTTGATGTTTTGAGTCATAGATTAGGTTTACCCATTCTTGAAGTTTATAAAAATAAAAACATACAGTTTATATTCTTCATTTGTGAGCTTCTTTGCTTAATATAAATTCTAAGAGATTAATCCATGTTGTTGCATATGTTATTTATATTACTGTATAGTATTCTATTGTATAAATATGTTACAATATATTTATTATCTTACATGTTGATTACAGAACTAAATATGAGAAGAAAACATTAAAACTTCTAGAAGTAAAAGGATAATGTCTTCATGACCGTAGAGTAGCAAATATTTGTTTTAATGGACAAAGGAAAACACCGATCATTATGGAAAAATAACTTAGATAATTAAAATTCAGACTTTCTGTTTACTAAATATATATCATTAAAAATATGAATAAACAAGTCACAGTCTGATAGAAAATTTTTTACCATACCTATAACTAAAAAAATAGCTTGCAATGTATAAAGAACTCTTATAACCAATAAGATAAAGACAAATGGTCCAATTAAAAAATTGGCAGAATATTTGAGCAGGTACTTCTCAAAAGAGGATATTGAAATAGCCTACTATAGTCACATGAAAAGGATGCGACATCATTTCTCAGGAAGAAAATGTGATGTAAAATCATAATGATGTAGCATTACACATCCATCAGAATGTACAAAATTTGAAAAGACTGTCAATACCATCTATTGGAGAGGTAATGGAATAACTGGAATTTTTATATATTATTGATGGGAAGGTTAATTGGTTTGGAAAATTGTTATTACATTCTGAAATAAAATATGTCCATTCTCTAAGCCAAAAATCACATTCCAAATACTGAAGAGTTTTAGTGCATTTGTTTACCAGAAGATACGTACAAAATGGTTGCAGGAGAATTATTTATAACCCCAAACTGGAAGCAAATTAAATATCCATGAAAAGGATGAAGAGAAATAAATTGTGGCATAGAGTAATTATTAATAATTGCCATTACCATTACTATGACTTTGTGTTTTGTCCAAATTAATAGTGTCTAATTAGATGTCATGTCTTTGTTTCAAAAACGTACAATTCTGTATTTATTTATTGGGCAAGCATGGGCAAGCAAAACTAGAGGAGACAATGATTCTTTTAGACAGATTATGGTGTTGAGAGGATAAAAGGACATCGCTAAATATCTGCACACAAAAATTATCACTAACCTCTGTCTCCGTAGCTTCACTTCCTAACTCTACTTGAGTCTTTCTTTCACGAATCATTAACTGTATCCTTGTTAGAGATTTATACTATGCTTTATGCACTTAGAAGCTCTTTGTCATTGGAATTCTTCTAAATGTTGATGCTGGTACATAGTACAAGGGATATCCATAAAAAATTTCAGCCATAAATGCTTCTATTTTTTGTATTACATGGCTGGATACTTTCCAGACAGTCCTCATAAATACATAGGAATGGAATAATTTTAGGAGAGAGGAAAAGAAAGAAGAGAGAGGGAAGAAAGTTATTTTTTCATTAATTGTGTTTTTACCTGTCTTACTGTACAGTTAATTTTTTATTTTAAAGATAAAAATACTGAACTATTACATGCCAGCTGTTACGCCATTTTTCAAGTTTTACAGAATTTTCCAATAGTCAATGAGATATCTCAGTAATCTTCATTCGCACGTATTTTCCTGATGTCTATTTCTAACTTCCAGATTTTGCTCCAGTGAAATCCAGATTTCACCAGCATCTGATCCCCAGTTCTTATTATCTCTTTTGTTCACCCCTTACCCAGAGAAGGAATTCAGACCCATGATGTTGTTCTCTTTGCCCACTTCCTGGCTCCCCCAAGGACCTTGTGGAGTTTGGGAGCATGGAGGCATTTAAGATGGAAAGAGTGTAACTAACTTAGAAGTGAGTATTGGACACAGATTAGGTATGCCCTTCAATCACTCTACAAATAGCAATTGTTTACTGGACAATAGCATTTAGCTTCAGCCTGTTGTCATTTATTAGGCCTTTTTTCTATTTTCCTTCTCAATTTTCTACCCAATTCTGGACTCTTGTTGTCTATTAATAGTTAGTAGTTCTAGCTATCACATTGTTAAATCTTTCTGCTTTCGGTGTGTGCCCTGTTAGATGCTTATAAAATGAGAGACATCATAGTCAACCCCTTACCAAAGCTTTGACATTAAAGTTTTCCATTTCTTTTGGGTCTAAGAGAAAAAGGTATTTTTAAAACTCCTCTGAGGTATACGGGGCTGTGGGGCTCTGCTTTCAGTGCCATGATAAACTGCCCAAACACTGATAAGTGATTATTTAGGCAGGGGGCAAATAAATGAATAAATTTCAAATGTTTGGTTTAACCTATACAATTAGTGTCTGCTTTCCTTTTAAAAAAATCTGTGAAGACAGAATAATAATATAAACCAATTGTTTTTTTCTCTCTTTTTCTGATAAGACCACCTTACTCTGTGAACCTTTAGGATTTCAGATTATATACTGAAGAGAGAAGATACAAAATCTGGTTAATGAGCCACTGAGTAATTCAGTAATAGGAGTAATAAAAACAGAATTCATGAGTCAAGTTGAAACTAGCCTAAGGGATAGCTCTGAGAAACCTGTGACAAAGGAATTTCCCAGGTTGTGGCTGACACCATTTGATGTCCTGCAACAATTTTTCTCAAAGTTTAACCTTTATAGTCATATATTTCCCTTCTGTATGTTTTCAAGTTTGCATTAAAAAATCATGGCATAATAAATTATTTTAATTCAATATTAAGAAAGATTAAAGCTATGAATGTTTAAAAAACATTAGAACTTTAAAAGTGAGAAGGGAATGGAAACTCAAGATTGCTGGAGGCCATTACTTTCGTGCTATTTACTTTGTTGTATCAGGTTCAGCCCTTGGCAAAATCAAGAAAGAGGTGTGTAAGTGCCTTCACTTTTCTGATCAAATCACGTTTTCTTGCCAAACCTAGTGATGTTTATCTGTGATCTAATTCCTCTTTTAAAAAACTTTGTTTCATTTTGCTATTCTTTACATACACAGCTTGCTGATAAAACATTTAGTTTGCATTTGCAATCAGCTAGATATTGCATTAAGCATTTTACATGTAATTCACACAATTTCAAGAACTAGACAACACTACTATGACTGCATTATAACTAAAAAGAATCTAAGGTTTGGAGAGGGTAAGTAAATCGTCTAAGGTCGTAGAGCCAGTTAGTGGCAACGTTGTATTGAAATTAGTCTGACCATATGCACCATTTTAAATGAGACAGTACTATTTTTTATATATTTCCTGACAGTCCCATTATTTTAATATAAATGTCAATTTCATCCTGTTCTTAAATTTTTGTAAAAAAATGAATGAGGGTTATTTATCATAAGGCTCTATGGTAATCAATGCCTGCAGTAAAACTACTAGTATGATGAAAGAGGAAGTTCCATTTATTTTCTCCAGTTAGGTCCATGCTTCTTGAGATAACAAGAATCAGACACCACTCTCTTGCTTGTCTCCAGTGACAGGGAATTCAAGAGGTGGTCAATCAGCCCCACTCAGCATGTGAAGAGCTTGATTATCAGCATTGGTTGTGGTGCACACATTATACACAATTGTCTCCAGTGTGCTGTAAACTGTTTACGAATTGATATTGAATGTTTTGCAGTGAAAGTACACAAATACTTCCATATATACACAGTTAGAATTGAAGAACTAAAAATCTTTTGTGACTTTGCAGGAAACAATTATGCTACATTGTTAGAGCATGGAAATACAGGATTTGTGTCCTTCCATCCATCAATTGACAGAATTTTAAGCATGTAAGATGGGCTTAGTTCTTATTTTCTTCAAAATAGATGCCCTGTTATGCTGTGAAGATGGTTTGAAAATTCCTGCTTAAAATTTTGATTGTCATTTGCAAGAGATCAAGTTCCAAACTTACATTAGTTTAATTTAAAAAGATATTTCAGCTACAGAGGTAGCAATAAACATTGAAAAATCTCATAAACAATTTACAGTTGAGAAAAAGTAAAGTGTAACTACTGATATCAAAAAAACAGCTGAAAATGTTAGTAGATCAGTAGAGAAATTAATGAGGGTTTTTTTGAAGTATTATAGTTCAGAATTTCTATGAAACCAGCTTAGAATACATCAACAAGTGGAACTGCAATGTAGGATACACTAAGAAGTTCAAGTGAGTGCCACTAAGAAAGACACCTGAATGGAAATAAGTACAAGACAGCCTGAATGAGAAATTCATCACACACACACACACACACACACACACACACACACACACACACGCACAGAGAGAGAGAGAAAGAGAGAGAGAAAACTCCTGTATTTGATCAATGGACCCTCATAAAATCTACAATGTGAGACAGGTGAATATATAGAATAAAGAAAACATTTCTTTATCTGATAGATAAGTAAAGGAATTTTCTAAACTTAATAAAAAATACCCAGACTTTGAAGACTTTTGTAATGTTGTGGGGTTTATTTTTTGTCTTTCAGGAAGTATAGCACCTGTCAAAATAATATGTTCTGTTATGAACAGTATGTGCAAAGAAGAAATCTAGATTAAGTGTTGAGACAATAAGGGCTAGTTAGTTGTAAAACAAAATTGTGTCATAGAGTATGAGAAGCTTTATGATAAGGTGTTGAAAGACCACAAAATTTGCTGTGTAAGATTACTTCATCAGAGAAATCTTCATAGTACAAGAGTGGTGGAAGTACAGTCCCCCTTGATGCCTACCTACATTTTGTATGAGTTCTGTCACTGAAGAATAATTGTTAGCTCAATATGTTCATGTGATAAAACTTCCTTTATTGTCTTACTATTTTATGAATATGGAATATTACATAACCCTGCCCCATCTTTGTCATTCTAATATTCCATTTTTGTCCCAAGGAAATGTGATCAGTCTAGTTGAAATATTTGTCAGGCAATTTCTGATATCTGAATTCAAAATATTACCTTTTCTGGTATTTTCTAACTGCAAAAGGACTTAGTTTTTTTTTTTTAAAGGACTTATTTACATGATGTGTGTGTAACAGGTTGACCAGATGCTCCATTTTAAATGGGACAGAAAACAATGGTACTGTTTTGTTTCAAATGGTACATATGTTCAACCTACTGACACCTTGAATTTAGCCCAATGAGACTAAGCAGACCATATGTACTATTTGAAATGGGACAATGCTATCATTTTCTCCACTGTTTAAAATGGTGTATCTGGTCACCCTAGTGGATGATTAAGGTAAAAGTGTTGGTGATCCAGATGAAAAATATCTGTAGCTGTGGCATAATAAATGATAGTATTTGGGGACATTGGTTAGTATAGTTGGTATAAAAAAATGGGATGAGGTGATTTCCATGGTCATTCAAAATTTTGCACCTATAGCTGAAATAGAGAGTGCTCTAATACCTGTAATATTCATTGCCAACAACTGCAATTTTTATTGTCAAAGAGTGAAATGGTGTTGTCTATTATACTAAAATTCATTTGCTAAGCAATAGAAACAACAAAACATTGAAGAAAATATTCATTTTAATAAGTATTTATTAAGAGCCTACTATATGCTAAGTACTGTTTTAGAGGTACAATGGTGAAAACTGACATTGTCTCTGAAATTTCAGTTTAGCAAATTTTGGGAAAATAAAAACAAAAAAAAAACTATAAAGAATAAGAGATAAAAAAAAAAAGAGGTATGGGGAAATAAGAATTTAAAGCATACCTTTCCTAATCCAGTGAGATTTTAAAAGCCTTCTTAAATAAATAAATTCATGAAATTAAGTTGAATAACTAAAATTTAAGCAAGACTTATAGTTTAATATGACACAATAAAGGTATTCTATTTCACTTTCTTCTTTAAAACCAAATAAAAATAGCAATGAAAAAATTAACAACAACAACATGGAAAATAATTGGCATCACCAATGAAAGCAGGAGCTAGTAATAACCCTAAACCTCTATCTATAAGACATAGCTCTCAAATACTGTAATAGCTAGACCAAAGCAAGGAAAGGCTCAAGTAGCAAATATAGACCTCTAATACTTTAAGTATGGTATTCTTAAAATTAAAATTGGGTGGCTAAATGCCTTGTCTGGATCAACAGTGACCATGGCAGGTCATGGATAAGTCTCAAAAATTGCTGACAATTTTATTTATGAATATCTACACATTTCTAAGAACATAGAAAAATTATAAGTTCATTTCAATAGGTTCAGAATAGTAATCTTAAAAAATTAATATATATTCTTTATTAAGACTTTCAACTAAAATGCAAATAGATAAGAATTCCTAAACATAATGTAGACACACATAAAGTGGTAATAGTAGGAATGATTATAATGCTAAATAATGTTTATCAAATGAAATTTTATTGAGCTTGGCACTCTTCCAGTCTTCTACCACTCTTTCATATATTATATACAAGTCTATGAGGTAGGTACTATGACTGTCTCTATTTTACAGGTAATGAAACCTTGGCAAAGAAATGTCAAGTAACCTTTCCAAGATCGATGATACTAGTATTTGATAGAACTGGGATACAAATCAAAGAGGTCAGATTCCAGAAATTGTATATGTAACAGAGATCATCTTTTACATAGAGTGGTCATAGAGCACTCCATATATAAAGACCTATATGAAGAGCATAAACTCTCTCCTGAGAAAGAGGAAGAGAGGCAGGCTTGAATAAATGGAAAACAGTTTGTTTCTGGATAGAAAATTTTATTGCACATGTACACAAAGCCTTTTATACAATATTATTACAGTAATGTTTTCAATAACAATGATTGGAAATATAATGAGTCCATCTAAAAATAGTTAAATAAATTCAATATATCTATACAATAAGGTAGTATGCCATTAGTTAAAAAACTGTTACTTGGGAGTTCCCCGATGGTGTATTGGCTTAAGGCTTCAGCGCTGGCGCTGTCAGTGCTGCGGCCTGGGTTCAATTCCCAGTCAGGGAGCTACCCACATATCAAAAAGCAAAAAAACAAAAAACAAAAAAAACTGTTGCTTGATATACACTAATGTGAAAAGATAGCCAAGCTTTATTGATAAATAAAATGAAGTACAGAATGGTACATATAATACTCCAATTAAGAAAAAAATTAATAAGTATAAATTTAGAACAGATATGTGCAAATATGAAAAATGCTGGACATCCTCGAAGAGACTGAGGAAGACTACTCCTCCTATTAACATGATGGCAGCAACAATGGTCTCTTCAGACCTCAGGGCCGCAGTGTCAACCCCAGAATCCTGGGCCTTCAGACAGACTTGGAGATCCGTTGAGGTGGAAAGCCCGCACACCATCAGAAGGCTATCCCCACAGCTCACCTAACTTTCATTATTGACTCTGCTCATGGAAAACAGTTCTCCCTGGCAACACTTCCAGCACTACCCAGAGCCCCAGTCCCAAGTTAGGACCTGTCACCCCTCCAATGTAGACCTACATCTTGTTCTGTTTGTGAAGTCAATCCATCCGACTCAGGAGGCCACCCTGGATGGGTACCCCTTGTCCCAGTCAGTGGCACCCTGTCAACCTATAGAGGGACTATAGCCACAGCTCCCTTCCCAGTCAGGACACCCTGCTCCCAAGAGGGTCCTGAAGGAAAGGAGAGTCCCTTGAAGACTGTGCCTGTGAGGTCTTCAGCTTGAGGAACAGTATAAGCAGGCTTGCTCAAAGCCCTCTCCTCTGGTACCTGTGAGCAGGCAGATTACCTGGAAGAGCCTGACCATGGGAGGAGGGAGTCGGCACACCAGGCTCCAGTGTCCATAGGCTAAAATTTCCAAAGCCTCTTTTCTAGCCAGGAGATGTCTTTTGTGCCTGAAAAAAAAGCATAGCTGAAACAGCCACTGAGTACACAGTCAAGAATGTCGTACTTCCTCCTTCCTCCTTATCTTTGTTAACCTTTCAATGGAAGAAGGATAAGGCACATTTACATGGAAAGATACTAAGTCATTCATACAGAAAATACCAGGGAGCATCCTTTACATGCCAGACTCAGCAAAATGATAGGGAAGATGCCACAGTCATCTTGGAGTTCATATTCTTGGAGTGAAGAATAAGTGAGAGGAGGGGAGAGAACAAGGGTTAAACGACTAACTAAATCAAGATTATTTAGAACAACAAAATAAATTCTGTAAAGATATAGAAGAGACCAAGAACATTGTTTAGCTTGAGGGAGTTCACATGGTATTTGGAAGGCATGAGAAGTAGAGAGAGATATGTAATTTTTCAGAATATTTCTCTCATCTTTTAAAACCATGTTATTAATAGCATGTCTTATATATACAAGGAAAAAAGCTACACTTAAAGGTATATGAGGGCTGTCTGGAAAAAAACCCAGACATAAATGCCTCTATTTTTTCATATTACATGACTGGATACTTTCCTGACAGTCCTCGTGTGTGTGTGTGTGTGTGTGTGTGTGTGTGTGTGTGTGTGTAATATGCCCAGAAGAGGCTGTGGTGGGAATGCAGAGAAATAAAAAAATTATTTGGAATGGCCCTCAAATAAAGGATATTAAGTAAAACAGAGATAATAAAAAGGTTGAGAAATATCCTGATAGTAGTTTTCTAAACCAACATTTGACCCCTCATAATGTCAATGACATAAATTCTGTAGCCCCACAACATTTTTATACCACTCCTAAAAGGGAGGTGACATTTTAATAATTCACCACTAGTATGACAGTAGAAAATTGTACACTTTCATGACCTATAAAACACATTTTAATGTAAAAAAAATCTAGTTCCTAAAGGATTCAAAAGTCAAAGAAATCTATTAGTTATTTTTCTGTAACTGCCAAAAAAGAATCTGTTGCTCACAGCTATAATCTAATACATTCTACTCTAAACCTACTATAGAGGTCACACAGAGCAAAACTTCATTAATTTGGACTCAGGGGATACATACAGTACATTATTCTATTAAAAGAAATTCAAATTTTATAATGATATGAAGAACATGCAATAACTGATAATAGGTTAATAAAATGTTACCTGTTAGAGATTCTGGTCAATAATGTGTCTGTTCTCGGCTCCCATCTGTTAGTGTCTCCTTAAATGATTGTGTCATGATAAATGTCCAAAATTCGCCTTCTAATTCCTGAGGAGTCTTTGGAATTATCAAGTATTTAGTGTTGTTTTATTCTATACAAATAATCTGAAGCTTGTAATTTAAGATTGTAATATATGTTATATTTTAGACAAAGTATTCTATTAAATAATCAGATAATTGGTTATTCAAGTATGATCACTTTTTGATTTCTGCATATTTCTTATGTTGAAAGGGAAATTCATAGACTATAGAAAAAATGTAATAGTTACTTTCAAAATTGAATACATGTTAATTAATTTTTTGGAAAACATTTAATTTCCAAATATTAAGAAAGTAACTATAATTTTGTGTATCACATGTCCTCCTAAACATTAATCAGCTCTAATAATCATAATAAAACTTAAGACCTCTAGGTTTTTAGAGACATTGTTAATCGCTGAACAATTGTGTAAATGTAGATGTAGAAAGTAGAGAAAAGTAAAAATGTATTTTGACAGCATAATATAGTCTGGAAGATATTTTTCTGAATACATTCCAAAAATTGCCCAGAGGTATTCTTGTCATTCACCTCTTTCTTCTAGAAGCTGTTGCTGAAAAAGCAAAATAAAAATAGCAGTCAAAATTCCTAACAATTGACTATTCTAAGAGATTGAGTTTTTGTTAATTATGATTTTAGAGCATTTAGAGCTGGTTCTTTCAAAAAGAAATGCATAGACACATCCCTTTCATCTTTGTGTGCATGGTTTACCTCTTTTGCAAGCCTCTTTTTATGCTGTTGCTACAAAGAAAAAATATCAATCTAATCTCTAAGATCTAAATAAGTGAATTTTGAAAAATGGCTAATATTTTTATGCTAAAGTGAATTTAAAATTTCAAGCTTATTAAACTACCTAAGTTATGTTTAAAATATAAATTTTTACTATTTAATTTTGTCAATATACGAACAATGTAGTTGTCATAGAAAGTTTTGAAAATATGGAACATGGAATATATATATACACACACACACATACACACACACACGCAGATATGTACATATGTATGTATATATATTTTTTCACATACCACACACTCTGTTATGTACTGCATAGACTAAACTTCTTTTTTATCAAAAGCACTATGAAAGAATTAATAATAATAACAATAAATATATTTCCTACTACTTCTCAAGAACAAGTCTTGTGGAATGCCAATACTGACTGGTCCAATAGGGTAAGGCAACCAGTAATGACAGCAAAGTTATAGCCATGTGATAAAATGAAAATAAATGACTTTATTTGTATGTCATCTTCTTAAATATTTTAAAATATTTATATATTTAGTCATTTTTTCATTTATCCAAAAAATTTAACTATGTGCCTAATAGAAGCCAGGCAGTAAGCCAAGTGCTGGCTACATAGTGATGAAAAAAGTATTTGTTTCTGTCCCCATGGATCTTAGAATTCCATGAGGGCAGAAACAAATGCCTATTTATTTTGTAATATTTATGTTGCAGTATCTATTTCCATGGGGGAAATAGGTATTACAAAATAAAAATCAGCACATACCTCATTATACTTTCTAAGTTGTACATACTTCTTTTTTACCTTCTATGCTCAGAATTCTCAGGTGACTTTCCATCTGATTCTAAATAAAGTCTTAAGCCTCCTTGTTGGTCTACATGCAATAAATGCAGGTGCATGTAGGGGGCTCCTTTATGTCCTTTTGCTGCCACTTTCCACACCAACTGTGGTCACACTGGCTTCCTTGCTGTTTATCAATCACACTAAGCCAGGTTCCACGATTTCCTTGCTGTTTATCAATCACACTAAGGCATGATAATTCCTAGTCATTCACCTTAGGACAGTGTGCCTCCAAATACAGTAAGGTCCAGCCTGTTATTTTCAACTCTCAAAGGTCTTCATTGGCCTCTCAACTGAATAAACCTATCCTCTAATCCCGTGGTTCTCAACCTTCCTAATGCCGCGACCCTTTAATACTTCCAAGGGGTCGCGACCGACAGGTTGAGAACCACTGCTAATCCACTCCTTTAATCTACTTAATTTTTCCTCACAGCTTTTAGAACATTGTGACACACTATATTCTCATATGGTTATTTTCAGACTGTCCCTCCTAGAATGCTAACGCCATGAAACTGGGTTTATTGTTCTTTTCATTGCTCGATCTTCTACATCAGGAATATTGGCTGGCACTTAATAAATATCTGTGGAATTAATTAATTAAATAGATTAACAATTTCCTAGTAACTAGGTTTTCATTTGCAGCATTAGAATATTTAATGATACAAATGCATTATAATTTATTTAAGAAATCTATTTTCACCCATCGAAGTAAATTAATTTTTTCAATAAACAATACTATTAGAAGCTCCGTTGTGGTTAAATCATCTGGTATATTTTTAGGATAAACTCCAGAAAGTGTGTTAAAAAAAAAACTATGTAGTTGTTCAGCCAATATTAGATGAGAAAAAAGTTATTATTCTAAAGAATGTCTATATCTGAAGTAAACACATGTTCATTGAGGGGTTAGCGGCTAGGTTTTCTGTTCAACAGCAAATTTCAACTCATATTATTTGGGAATATTTCAATACCTCTAGTCACAGTTTCTGTTGAATTCAATTTTAAGTTTTCTCCTTTCACAAGTCTTAACCACAGTTAGCCCAGGTAGAAAACACAAGTGTGAGTTTTAATATGTATAATATACTATTAATACATGCATCAAACACGTTTTTTAAATCTCACTTTTAAAAATCAAATAACTTTAAGAATCAGAATAGGAAACATAAATAAGAATACATACAGTGATTCATCCACAACCATTTGGGAAGTAGATCAAACTCTTAAATTATTGTTGAAGTTATCAAAGTTAAAAAGACTCAAAAATAAGAGCTGAAGCCAATCAAAGTTTCTCAAATCAGCTACACTATTTCCTACAGAGATAATCTATGCAAGCAGTATTTACTAAACAGTTCTGGTTCAAAGACAATTGATAATGTTACATTGTCGAAAGAAAAAACTTCTGACAGTTTATTCAGCACAAGGAGGGAGGAATGAAGGAAGTTATTTGCATTAAGCTCACATTTTAAAATAAAGAGACAGTAAAGAGAACAGTTTCTAAATTTGACATCACACCCTCTTTTTTTTTGAAATACTGTTTTAGTTTAGAAAGAAATTCTAAAGTGACATTTAAAGGGTGGCAGGGTAATTCTCTGCCTTGTGCAATGGTCTCTGGAAATGTACAATTATGCTGTCATCTTTAGCACTCCACACTGGACAGAGTTTAATTATTAATGTGTTTCCCTCAGAGAATGACTCGATCATGTCACAACTCTAGACAAATACGGCTAATGCAAAATCATAAAATATTCACTTGAATACTGCTGAACTGACAGGAAATTAATTCTATGAACACTTTTGATTTTACCAGAAAATTAGTTTCAAATGCATATGACTGAAATAAATGTGTTCATAATTTGCTCAAGGGTAACGCTCATCTTGCAATCAGTTGGTGTCTTTTTATAAATGTTACAAGTATTCAACATGGCTTTATGATAAAGCAGAGAGCTAATGTAATATATTATTTGTAGACAATGTTTTACTTGTAAACAGCAGGGTGTGAAGAATTGCTTTCTCAGAAATATTTAAACTTCAGTAATATTCTGCTATTTATCATTTTGTAGAACTTAAGTGCCATCAGAATTCTTTATCAAAGACTGAGAAACTCAAGGAATAGTAATGGGATATCAAACTTTTCACTTCAGATCACTGTTCCAATTCTTATAAAATATTTCAAAATGATTGAAAATGATCAGTATCTTAAGACTACTTGGTGTCCAGCATTAGATAAATTTGAGCTTTTTTGTTTTCTGAAAGTTAAAAGTACCCCTCAAAGAAATGCATTTCCTCCTCTGTGTTTGTCCAGCAAACTTGCACAAATTTTAACATGTTATTTTATAATTATTTTTGTAAATATTTTCATACTTACTCAACTAAAAGGCTTTTAAAGTAAAAATTTTATCATTGGCCTATATTCTAAATGCCTAGTCAAGTGCATGATGCAAAGACTATATGCCTAAGTTGTTAGGTGTATAATTGAATGAGTGAAATTATGGATAAATGAAAAGAATCCCATTAAAAAATCAATTAGGAAATAAATCTACTTTTTACAATAAAAATAAAGATAATCTCTAAAAGACCTTTTAACCATATCTTTAAGAGTGGCTTCCCTAGTCATCAATGATTTCTGCTTTTCTAGAAACTACTGACACACAAAAAGTTAAGCTTTTAATGGTCAGTATTTGCTATTTGGCTACACCTAATTGATGCAAGCTAAGCTAATAGGATGTTTCCTCCTCAAAATTTGAAATTTTGGGAAATTTTAGAAGTAAATTACCTTTCACTGTATTTCAGTGAGAAAATCCAGTTATGTATGCTAAAGATCACACTTTTTCCTGTTATGAGTTTCAGTTTCTCTGCTTCCTTCTGATAAATGTCCCTTTAGCTTAAGTTGCCCATAACCTGTTTCTATTGCTAGAAACCAAAAGTAACTCTATTCACATAATAATGTATGATGAAACATGTTTTGACAGTGTCTCACTGAACTAATTTTATGTTTTTCAACAAACAAAATAATTATTATTGCTATGTCTAGGGATTTCAAATCTTTCACACATTTTTCACTTACCGATGCATTATATGTAATGTTAAAAATAACTATTACAATTATTGAACATTCATTTTATACAATCTGCAAAGATGTTATAATAAATTATTCAAAGAAACATGATTATTAATAAATCATACAAGTGAATTTTATTTTAATAATTTTAATTTATTTTTAAAATTACAGGAAATTAAGTTGTTCATTATGCCATGAAACTACTTGTAATGACAAATTGAACGAGAGTCTGAGTTAAATATGACTATATAAATGCAGGAAGTCAAAAGAATCAAAATGAATATGTTTATAGAAAGTGAAATATTGCAAATTAATTGAAGAGAAATTCTCAAAAACAATGCTGGAATGTTTTTTAAACTCAATCTTTTAGTATTACACTATTCTTACAAAGGTTAGTTAAAAGGCATACTAAACTTTTATGGCATTTTTTGCCCTTTTTTCAGGAATGGTTATTCATTCAACAAATAGGAACTATCATATTTACTCATTCATCTTGCAAAAAAGTATTTAAAACCTGCTATATGCAAAGCATCATGGTAGGTGCTAAGAAGAATGCAATGGTGAAGGCAAAAATTTTTTTATCTTCAAGTAAATTTTAATCTAGCAAAAATAAGAAAGTAACAAAATATGCATATTATCATATAGATCAAAATATAATTGAATGTTAACAGAAGTATGCATTTGAAATAATATGAGATTTACATAAAAGAAAAGTGAAATCATATTAAGGACAATTATGAGAGGGTTCATTAATAAATGGTTTTAACAAGATAAAATTGGTCAGGAAATACTACTTAGAAAGATAGAGATAACTCTAGTTATCCAGAATTATATAAACAAAATAATTCTTTCTGAAGTACAAGTATAAAGCATATTCAAAGACCAATGTATAGAGATAATACTTTGAGTCCATCTAGGAAGGAAAATTATCTCCCTCAACTAATAATCCAATCTTCTCCTTATATTTCCAAATAAAGTTATTATCTTCTACAGCAAAACTAGTAGTTTTCACCTACTGAATATATTTACTCATTTTCCATTACTTTGTAAGAAACACTCCAATCAGGTTTTCGCCTCTATCTTCTCAAAGGATCGCCGATAACGTCCACATTGTTAAATCCAATAAACATTTTTTTTTGTTCAAAACTTACAAATATTAGCAGTATTTGAACACTTGATCATTCATTCCCTCTTCTTAGAAACTCTTTCATTACCTGGTTTCCATATAACACTACATTCTTGGATTTTCTCCCACATTAGTGCCCATTCATTTTTTTATTCTTATTATTATTTGTGTTACTCACTTTTTAGTATGAGACATTCCAGGGATCAGTCCTTGAGTGGCTTCTTTTTCTGCCGATTTCCTCTTTATAGTATCATTTAGTTTCCTAAATGAAAACATCAAATACAAGTTAAAGATTCCAATGTTTACATCAAATTAAAGACCCTTAAATCTAGACTCATTTATCAAACTTGTCCTTCAACATTGTCACTTTAGCTACCTAGAAAACATTTCAAAGCTGCACCTCTGATTTCTTTCTCAATCCAAACCATCTCTACTTAGCTTTTCTTTTTTTTTTTTTCATTTTTATTATTAGACTTATTGGGGTGACATCTGTTAGCAAGGATTACATAGGTGTCAGACATACAATTCTACTTAGCTTTTCTCATTTGATGCTAACTAAAAACTATATCCAGAATCTGATTAAATTTTTTCACCATCACTGCCACCACCCTGATCAAAGTCTCTTACCTAAATGTGTTCCTCATTTCTGCATTTGCTATCCTTCAATCTATTGTGCACACAGCCAAATTGATTCAGTTAAAATATAGATCAGATCCTGCCCCTCTTCTGTTAAAAATGTGTAATAAGTTCCCATTTCTTTCAGAGTAAAAACCAAATTCTTTAAAATAGCTTATTTTCTATTTCTCTACCTGGAATATTCTTCTATCAAGTATCTCCACATTTACTTATGATGGTGATCAGTTTTATGTTAACTTGGCTAGGCTATAGTAACAGGTTATTCAATCAAACACATCTAAGTGTTGCTGTGAAAGTATTCTGTAGATGCATTTAACAGCCAAAGTCAGTTGACTTTAACTAAGGGAGATTATTTTGGTAATCTGAGAATGCCTGATCTAATCTGCTGAAAGGCATTAAGAGCAGAACTGAAGGTCCCCTAAAGAAATTCTGCCTTTGCCTTCAGCATCAGTTTCTGCCTGAATATGTAAGCTAATTCCTTACAATAAATCTCTCTCTCAGTGTGTGTGTGTGTGTGTGTGTGTGTGTGTGTGTGTATTCCATGAATAACAAAACGGCAATACATAGTATTACTCTGTGTGATGATATAGATTATTATGTAATATATTATGTTATATGTTACATATTATATGTTGTTGTTATTCATGATAGTGATGTTCTATGAAGTTGCAAGGAACTCTGAATTAGAATTAGTGAATACTGAACAATTGTGTCCAGAAGAAATACAGGGTTAGTACTAGTCACAACATTTTTATCAACTGATCAACACATAAATTTATTTTATGTGTGTTCCTGTTTAAAGACACCTTATATAGTACATATTGTTGATTTATTCTCATTGAACTTATAGTGAACAGTATTATAAGTCATGCTCAGATATAGATAACCAAACACATGTATTTCCTCAATAAGGCACATCATGGAGTTTTTGTACTGGGAAAAACTAGATAGTACTTTAATACTATGCTTCAGGATTATTTTAAACAGTAAAATCACCAACAAAAACAAGCAAAAAAAAAGTAGTACTGATTAGATCATGAAAAGTAGACTTCCTTATAGTATGATAGGTAAAATAAGAAGGCATAGTGTGGCTGTGTTTGTCTTCAGCTGGGATATGTGTGTTGGTTGAATCAAATTTTTTACTGCTCTGTGCATGTCTGTAAATGATGACAGAAGTGCCACAATTATAGATTTGTATTGATTTGTGGGTTATAAATAAATTTTAGAGAGTAGATAAATTTACAAATATGGAATCCATGAATAATGAGATTACACACACATGTGAATAATATACATGTTTATCCATGAATATATATACACACACATAAATCTGTGAACAAGGAGTGCTAAATATACATACTCACACACACGCACATTTGTGTCTCTCCCAAGGAGGGTATATACCAGTATATTCTACTGGTTTTGTTTCTGTGGTAGAAACCTATCTAATACACTTTTCATTTATCTACTTTAAGTCTTTGTTCAAATTTCAATTTATTAGTGAGACCGATTCTGAGCACTAGTAGTACTTCCAGTCCTCTTTAGCCTGCTTATCTTTTACAACACTTAGACCATGTTCTGACATTACATAGTATGTTTATGTTGCATATTTATTTATTATTTATTCTGTTTATTACAATAGACTTTCAGTTAATCAGCACCCATACCAGAAAATTTTGTACTATTTTTTTTTATTTTTTTTTGTCAGTTGCTTTACTTTCAGTTAATGGAGATTCTACTGATAATTATTACCTAACTTCACAGATTCAATATAAACCTTACAGGAAAAAAATTTAGGTTTGTTTTGTTCACAGGTATATTAACATTGCTTACAATGACATTTGTAAAGTAATAAGTGCTGATTAGTATTTTTCAGTGCATGAATGAATTACCTGATATAAACATTGTTTTAAGACAATTTGGTTGGTGTTCTCTTCAATGACTTTGAAGCCAGATTACAGCCTATAAATTTGTTCTTCTTTAACATTCTAGAATAGGCAGCATAAAGTTTACTTAAATATATTCAGTGACTACCTTCTTAACAAGTGTACCTAATTCCCTGGTAGCTCAAATTTGAGAAAGCAGCACCACAGCCAGGTGGAGCATTTAATAAGCAGTTTTGCCCTCAACAGTGGAACTAAGAAGAGAGATTAACTTAACGATAACAACTTTGAAGTGTGTATAAAGATGATTGCTAAAATGAAATAAGTGTGTCAACTCTCTGAGAAATAAAATATGGACAATTCAATAAGAGTAAACAAGAAATAAAGAGAAGGCTAAAGAAATTCTAATATCAAATGAATTTAAGCAACAGGAGGAAGAAAATGAGATGATTAAAGGTACAAAGGGGAGACAATAAAAACCATAGTTTATTAATAAAAATTGTATATTTATTCTTACATGTTTAAACTTTAGTCATCTTCAAAGTACTCTCCATTTGATGCAATATACCTATTGACACACTTTTTCCACTGCCCAAAGCAGTTTTGAACCCTTCCATTATTCATTTTAGTGCTTCTGTCGCCTTTGTTTTACCTCTTCTACATCAGCAAAACATTTTTCTTTGAGGACTTTTCATCCAGATAATGAGGAGAAAATATAGCTTGGGGTGAGATTGGTGAATAGGGAGGATGGGGCTTGGGGTCATGCCATTTTGGGTAAAAAACTATTGAATAGCCAGGACAGTGTGGGCAGGTGCGTTGTCATGCCGCATGTTTTTCATGTGAATCATCCATCATGAAATGGGCAAATGAGTTGAAAGAGATTCCAAAAAATTTAACTGAAGCTGAACACAGCCTCTCATAGCAGATCTAGCTGGTACACTGTTGCAAATGGGCTCCTAGAACACTCACCTATCAAGGGAAGCCTGTACTATAAAGCAACCCACCTTCCAAAAGATAATTCTGTTTCTTTGGGTCCCCCCTCGTATAACGAATAAAACTCTATCTATCTATCTATCTATCTATTAACTATCTATCTATCTATCTGTCTATCATCTGTCTATCTCCACCTGTGCATTTACGTATTCCAATAGAAAAGTGTTTGGTATGACAATAAAGAAGACAAACTAATTCCTGTTTAAATAGAGTACTTAACCCTGAAAGTGGGGGATAATCTTTTTCCTTAAAAACATTATACAACCATTAAAACAATTAACCACTTTTAATTGTTACTGTACTGGTTACATAAACTGAAATGAAAAAAAGCACCTAGCAAAGGCTGGTTTTTCTTATGTGATTATTTTAAATTTAAGGAAGTAGGAAAGGCTGGGAAGTAAAAACCAAAGCCACACTGATGAGGTAGAAGAGAGATAGCCTTCGTTAAACACACAATCAGTTTCTCGCCACAGCATTTGCTAGCTTCTGGACCTTCATAAGCTTGGAGGATTAAGAAGTCAAAAGTTAAAGAGCAGGAGTTTTACTAAATCTTAATAAATGTGGAACTCAGTCCTGTCCTCGAACTATTTCTAATTTAATAGAGATGATCATCTTCTTGCCTTATTTTACTGGTATGTAAGTTAGTGGTTACACAATCTAGAATAGCTTTCTATGTCTGGCATATGTCAAGCTATAGAACGGCCAATTATTGGCTGTGCTATCTTATTTCTTCTCTTCCTGGTATTTCTTTGTCCAAAAGTTTAACTCAGATTAATTCACATGATGGTTTCAGTACTCAAAGCACATAAGAGAGGACAAGTTCCAATGCTCGAGTGCTTTATCAGCACTTGTTTGCAACTTCATTGCCTAGTGTCCAAAGCAATATAAACAGCTAAGACAAGGTTTAAAGAGTAGAGAAACAGACTTACTCTCTTGACAGGAGGAGCAACAAATTCCCCTTGAAAATAAAATGTGCTTATGCAAATAAGAAAAAAAATCTGGCCCCTATTGCAATCTACCATGACTGGAAATTGAAATTCTATTATAGAAGGGAAAGACAGATGGATTGAATCAAATGCCATTTTTTATCAAATGACTGAGAAATTTTCAAAACTGTTAAAAGACATTTAAAAAGATCAGAAAACCATAAGCAGATAAAGTTTTTAAAAATTGATTAAACAAACCAACACAAACATTAAGCATGCATTAGTTCAACTCTTGGAAAACAAAGACAAGGAGAGAATCTTAAAAGTAGCCAAAGAAGAGAATTTCCTTCCAAGAAACATCAGTAAGATATTAGCTAAATTCTCATAAACACTGTACAATCCAGAAGATAAATAGTGTCTTTATGCCATTGAAAAATAAGAATCTATCAAAAGCAGAATAAATAAATGTGCTGAGGATGTGGAACAAAAAGAACACTTGCATGTGGGTGGAAGTATATATTGGTAAAATCACTTTGGAGAGCTACTTAGCAATACATTTAAAAGCTAAACATGTAACTTCCCTGTAACCCAGCAATTTTAATTCTAATTATGTATCTCTCCAAAATTGAGGACATATGACCACCAAAATACATGTGGAAGAATGTTTATAAACACTTTTCTTCACCATAGTTGCATATTGAAAACAGCATAAGTATCATTAAAAGGAAGATGGATAAATACATTCTTATTTTTCATATAATGGAATTCTGGTATTGAGTTTTTAATATTCATATTTACTAATTTTACACTGAATGTCCACAAGAGGTGACCTGAACTATATACAAAATGTCATTATTCACTTAAAAAGCAAATAATGACTCAGTGGTTTGCCATACCCCAATTCTTCTTTTTGGGTACTATGATGAAACCCAGATCAAATATCCTACACCTAAAAAAAACCTTAGAGTCTGTATTATGGGGAAAAAATTGATTTTCTCTTTCTATGTAGAATAAGAGAGTGATGACTCCCTTTTTTCTCCCAAAAGGAGGGGGGCATAACCTTTGCTCTTTGCAGAAAGGATGGAAAAAATTCTGAATTCTCAGTCCAACATGTTGGAATATAAAGAAAATCTCTCCAAGGGCCAGATAGTTTAAGGTGTCTTCAGATTTTACAACCTAGAGACTTCTCCAAAGTCTTCAGCATCGTATTCTCTTGAAATGTGAACATATACCCCTGGGGCTCAATAAATACCTCTGGAATTCTCTCTTTCTTGCTCTCTTTATGCATGTGTGTGTGTGTGTGTGTGTGTGTGTGAATTTAATTCACAAAACTGTCTCTCTGCTCAGGATCCCAAGATTTCCATAAAATTTATTCAGAGAGTTCCCACTTTGTAGAAATACGAACATGTTTTCTTTGTACTCCATAACAATACAATATGAAAGAATAAACTACTTCTAAACTGAGCAAAATAAACAAATGTTACAGATATTTGATGAGTAAACAGAGAAAAATCAGTATGCACTTTCTAATTCTGTTTACATAAAATTCAAGAATAGATAAAATAATCTATGGTGATAGTAATCTGAATAATGATCCCATCTTGAGGAAGAAATGAATGAGAGGGGCATATTGAAAATTATTAATATGTGTAGTGGTTGCACAGGTGTTTTTACACGTAAAATTCAATGAAATTTACACTTAAAGTTTGTTCATTTGTGCATTTTACTGTATTAGAAAGTGAATAAAAATATTTCTGACCATAATGTTTTAGTTGAATTAAGAGACATACCTTTTTGGGAGCTCCCTGATGGTGTAGTGGCTTAAGGCTTCGGCGATGGCGCTGTCAGTGCTGCGGCCTGGGTTTGATTCCCAGTCAGGGAGCTACCCACATACCAAAAAGCAAAAAAAAAAAAAAAAAAAAAAAAAGAAAAGAGAGCATACCTTTTTGTGGACTCAATCAGAGGAGTTTTGTTCTATTTCTCCAATAAGTTTTCAAGGCTTCCTAGTTTTTGTGTAAAAATTAAACAAAACAACAATAACTAAAATAAAGCAAAACAACAACAAAAACAAGTAGTTGTGTTTACCAGAGGATGGGATATAAAAGACACAAAGAAATTGATGATTGCTTTTATTTAAGCTTGATCATGTAATTCACAGTAGGCAAATGAAACTAAAATAGGAGATTAAGGAAAGTTAAATAAAATTAATCATATTAAAAGAACTTCTTTAAAAATTATCTCAATTTTATAAAAATATAAGATGTAGGAAATTTATATTTCCAAAAATTGAAACCAATGATACCACCAAGACTTAAATATTGAGGTGAATTATTGGTGGAAAGAAACTAGGACTTAAAGTGAGGTTTAGCAATAATTTCCTTGCCTGAAAATGTTCTGTAGAATAAATATTTTGGAACAGCCAAAACTATTAAATAAATTATGAGACATACATAGTATGAAGTACTAGTCAGTAAAAAAGAAAAAAAAAGCATAAAAAGATTGTTGCCAAGTGTTAAGCATAAAAAATAATTGCAGAGTCTCTTAAGTTGCATTCCCTAAAAACCACCTTTGAGAAGCAGCTTTGTATGCAGAAGGCTTTAAGGATTGCATTTTAAAATGATATCTTTAATCAATTAAAGCAGCATCAGGAAGAAGGTGAAGGTGAACTTTGAGCCAGTGCAACACAGGACTTAGTTGATCACACAGGAGTTCTTGAGCTAATATGGTCTCTTAGAGCTTCCCAGTCTTTTGTATTTCTACGTAGACCAGTTATTAGAGAAAGGATGCCCCCAGAGGGCAGAGTTGAATTGGGCAAAGGCAGGTCCTTCTGGTATAGTGGAGGTCAGTCCAGGGGAGGCCCTCACTCACAGTGGTTAGCTGAACGAATGTCTCAGTCTTGAAGGTAGGGTAGATATCTGGGTACTATGCCACTGTGCCAATTACTGTCCATTCGTTGTGTCACATAGATCTACCTGCTTCTTATAATTTCAACTTATATAGAAACAGATTGTTCAAGATCTTGATTTGTCTTCTTTTCTGGAGAAACACGTAAGAAGAAGGTTAGTGGGGCAAACTAGGATCTTGTCACTATTGCTGGTTTGAGGCCAAAACTGATATCCATCAACCTGCCTCCTTTACCATTCATGCTAGATTTCCCTCAGGTTCAGCTAGCACCTCTGCTAGTCTATGTGATTTACCTCTGGGAGTGATTCAGATACTTATCTCTGAAGGGTCAAAATCCCTTGTTACCATGTCCTTTTCAGGCTGTGTGTGCTACCTTTGTCCATCAACATCAACATCAGGCAAGAGAGTACCAAAAGATTCTCCAATAGATCATTTGAAGTACAAATACTGTCTCATTCTAACTGCAGTTCTACCTTCTGCCAATGATCGTGTACCCACTCCAGTATGTTGATCCTACTTCTTGACTGCTTTTGTCATGGCATAAGCAGGCTGATGTGACAAAGTGGCAGCCACAGGCTAAAGTTTAATGGGAATCTTACTGTGATCTTTGCTGGAATTTTTTTCTAGGAACCCAATCTTCTTCACTCATAAAATCCAAACTCGTGAAGACTTAGAGGGACATATGCCTCTAAGTGGAATAATGTGGTTACAGAGAACAAAGCAGGGCTTACTTCAGCACCTGTCCCTTGATCAAGCAATACATACACCCTCTTTTCTGAAATTGTGGCACCATACAATTCTCATTGAATTGGGTATATACTGAATCTGTGGGAGTCATATTGTCCACTCATAGAATATTAGCTCTGAGTTGGTGTTACAGCTTCATCTTCAGGAAACTTTTCTACCACTCTATTATTCTAGTGGCTTCTGTGCTATGATGATACATATTAACTGTACATTTCATGATGAAATAGCCAGTGTCACACTTTTGCTATAAAGTATGTTTCTTGGTAGGATATGTTATGAGGAATCACATTTTTACTTGTAAAATTCTAAGTATACCTTGAAGTGTTACATGAGACCCAGCTTCCCATTCAGTCATTAGGTAGTAGGTCTGAAATTGCTTGGGCCTCAAAACTGGGTAAGTACACTTCCTTGAAAAGCAAAGCTTCATCTTTAAGCAAGGAAGAACAATCCAATAGAAGGGAGAAGAAGTTCATTTTGACAGACTCAGGGGTATATGGGTTTTCAAACTTCTTAACTTATTTGCCTCCATTCAAAGTTTCAGGGTTCCCAGCTTTCCCAATGAGGGCCTTGTTCTTAAAGTTCGGAGATTTGACAGGGTTGAGAATTCAATTCTGGAGTTCTATTACCTTTTTATTAAGTCTTGAATCTGATCCTCAGGTTTTTTTTGCCTTTCAGTTTTAGAAAGTAAGAATCGCTGTTAAGGAAGATTTCTGGCTTTCATACATTGCTCAAATAGATTATTGGTTGTCCTCAAGCTTTATTATTTTTTTCCTGGTGTATCAACAGCACTCGACAACAGACATCCAATTTCATACTCCTTAAAATCACTATTACCTCTATACTTTTAAAATGTCTGAGATCATATACTAGTCAAAGTATTCTCTGACATCAATATCCTTTTCCAGTTTATAATCAATGTAAGTTTTAATAATAACCTATTACAACATGACATGGGGTAATTCACTTATAATCTACCATCCACACACAACTAATGAGATCCTTACTGATGGCCAAGTAACCATTGATCCAGCTTGAAAATCCCATTTTCAAATCTGCTTCCTAGGTTGATCCCTGGCTTATAAAACACCTAAATGTCAAACTCTAATACATACAATTTACTAATTTAACAGAATCTACTCTAGTGCTTTAGGTGTACCGAAATGGGAAAATGCAGCCGCTATTTTAATGTCCCTTCTAGGTTACATAAATTGATAGACAAAAACAGCGTGTAATTCAGTATGTTAACTAATATTTAAGCTGAAGAGATACTGGATTTCTGAGTGATTTGACTCAAAAGAGTAATTTTAAAAATTAGTGTTAGAACCAATTAAAAGTTGAAATGTACTCTAATTACTGATGTTTTGTGCTTCCATATTTAAGGTAAAATACATGGAATAATTAAAAAGCTAACTTTTACTTGAAAAGCACTCTGCTTCAGAACTATTTAGTGATCAGAAAAATGTTATCATTCATTGCTATTAATTTTGAAGAAATGGCAACCAAATGCTAAGTTTTATTCATCCTTTGAACTGGGTACCAGCTAGTATAGAAAAAAAAATAGGAAAAAAGTTAGGGTAGGAATTTTCTTAAGTTTACATCAAGGAAACCATGCTGCTAACCCATATAAGTTTAAGATGAATAAATAATTCTATTGTATAAGATTTAACAATAGTCAATTTATGTATTAGCTTTGATCTTGGAGGAGTCAATTAAAAATTCTAAAGAAGATAACTAGCTTTGTGTCTAAATGGAATCTAGATGATCTGCGAAGAAAAGCTCATCATTCTTTGAGATCAATGGTAAAATTTTTCACATAGCCAATATCTTCAAAAGATGTTAAACATGTAAATGCTAGAAAAATATTAATACATTTCCCTCCCTGAAGCATGCTTCTATTAGTGCAGTAGACACATCTACAATGAATATTCTAGATTTGTTCTTCAACTGCTTAGTTAATTGTATCTAATTCTTTTGGTTTTCAGGAAGTTCTTGGAATCGGTAAATTATATGTTTATTTTTTAAAAAATAGTTGTAATGTGGTAATGTGATTAGAAGGTTTCTGTTCGTTTTCTTCTTCATTGTTGTTTTAGAGACAAAACCTAATTTTTAACATGTAAACTCATCATTATATAATGTTTATGACTTCATGAGTTTAAATTTTAAAATTACAATTTTGCAAGGCACAAGCTTTCAGTTACAAATGTTTCACTGTACTTGTTAGACATTTCTTTGTTTTGATGTTATTATTAAATCCAATTTATCTACTGCTCCTATTGTAAACTACTCTGTTTTTGTGATTCTTTTTCTTTCTTCTAACTGATTACAAACCAAATTATAAATTTATTAAAATGTTCAGCCTTAAAGCGGTTTTCAACTTTAAGGCATGGAAAGCCTGTAGGATTTAATAAATTTGCTCTTTTAAAATATATTTTATACTATTAATAGCACCCGAAACCTGTGGCAGTTTCCATGTCAGGTGAATTTAACATGAAACCTGAGATTATAACACAGGATTTAAATTTGAAGTGACTTTATAAACCTCAAATATCGCTATGAAACTTTTCATTGTCAGGCTGAATTTAAAAAAATGTAATATTATTGTAACTGTAAAAAATGATTGTAAGTATTTCACTAATTAAAAAAAATTAAGTGACACAACATATAATTACAGATAACCCCTGTCAAACATGGTTGTTGGTTCCCAAAATGCCATGTCATGCAAATCCCTGTTACGCTGAAAAAGAGAACTAGTACAGAAAAAGGGGATAGCTTCTAAAAATTTTAAAAACATGCATTATATCTTATAATTAAGTGAAATATCTTTGTTAAAGCAATTTTTACCAAAAGTATAACATTTATATGTATTAAATATCATTTGCTCTTAAAAGCTTTTCTTACTTTCTATGTTATAGAGGGATTTCCCTAATTTCAAATAAGATATCTTTTGCTATTAAAATCTCTTACCACATTCTATGTTGTTCAGGGATTTCCCTAATTTAGAGTGAGATTTTTTTTTACTCTTAAAAGCTCTTATTATGCTGCATGTCTTTTGGGGATTTCTCTAATTCTCAAACCATGATAGAGCAAAACCATGTTCTAGAATGCCGTGCTGTAGAAGGATTTCCCTAATTCTTGAACCATGTTACAGAAGTACCGTGTTATATAGAGTTGCATGTTTATAAGTATGCTGATATTTTTTATATTTCTTTTTCATATAATCAAAATGACAACTGTGGATAGCAGAAGACAGCATCATTACAAGGGGTTTTCATTTTAACTTGGGCATTTGTGACACTATAACAATGGTTAAGAAATCTTTGGAGTTAGACTGGGTTCACATCCTAGGTTTTCCATTTGCAATTTTTGTGACCTTCAGCTAATTATCTTCTTTAAGCCTTAGTTTCTTATTTGTAAAATAAAATATATTAAGAGTTGTTAACAGGAATGATAACATTGATCTCACAATGTTGCTATTAAGGGTAAACTAGCTAATATGCACAAAGCATTTACCAAAATGGGTAGAATTTAAATTTACTTAAAAAAAGTGTTGAAAGCTCTTCAGAGAAAATTAAACCATCATGGTTTAGATTGCAAAAATTGCTCTATGCATTCTTCCTTTATACACCAGCCTTTCCCATGGAACTTTATATAATACTTTTTCATTCTGACACTGGCCACGTGACTTGCTTTGGTCAATCAGATGGTAGCAAGTCCAGACTGGTGATTAAATAACAGACTTGAGAACAACTTGTGTTTGTTCTCTTTCGTGTTTCTGCCTTCACCTTGTGGATACCTAGGCCAGGCTGATTGAAAAAAAAAAAAAAAAAGAGACACATAGAGCAGAGCCAAATTGCCCTTCTTGCTCTATTTGCAGTCATTAAGATGAGTTGATAGTGTTAGAAGATAAACTGAGGTATATTAAAAATTTTTAAGATTTTTATCTGAGTATTTATTATTCAAATTGGGCAGTGCCAAACAGGAAATGGTTCAGGGCGCCACCTTGTAGGTGATCAATGGGAGTTCTGAAAGGGACATTTATAAAGAAAAGGCAGAAACAAAGTAAGGAAAGTATTGATTGGCTACAGCTTAAAGCCTAATTGGCTGTTTTGATTAGTTATTTTTAGGGTTTGATTTTGTAACTCTGAGGCACTTACAGATTTAGAATTGGTGTGCTGGAGTAGGCCACCATGGCATCAAAGCCATACCAATCTAATGGTCTTCTTGCTTAATTTCACGATAACCAACCAGCTTTCAGACATGCAAGCAAGGCAAGCTGAGGTCTGAAGGTCTGCCTATTTGACACCCTAATAATTCCATACACATGAGCAGTAAGCATTTATCATTGTATGCTATTGAGTGGTTTGGGTTTTGTTGTTTTGTTGATCATGTCCACTTTTTCTGGTATACAGATTTATGATGCTTATTATTACGATAGACTCCAACCTAAATATTTCAATGAAAGGAGCAAGTCTTAGCTAAGACAGTAGTATTCTTGGGTTTATTGGTTAAGGTTGTTTTGAGATATTTCTTCAATGGACCCGAGTCAGAATCTAAATATTAAATTGGCATGATAAATTGTATACTCATATTTTCAGAGGTAGTAATACAATCATTTGGACATACATAAAATTGCATGCATATAATACAAAAACAAATTAGTGAATCTTCATCTATAATTGCATTTCCCTCAGATATAGAAGTAAATTTGTATAGAGTATACTTTAGAGCTTACATACATTTTTACTTTCTATTATCTCATTATTGGTGGATTTGGTATCAGCATCAAAACCAACTAATTTTAATATTACATGAAATTATATATAATACCACAGAAAATTATTTAACAAATATGTTAAATTATACAAAGACTAAGATTGATTACAAGGAATCAGTAGTCAGGAAATGAAATCAAGACATATTCATTCAAGAATTAGAAGAAATATAGAAATTAATTTGGAAGAAATTCTTAAGACAATTAATATAGTCATAATTTGACAAATATGCTAAGAGTTCAGCTAAAATTAGAAATGAGAGGTGACCATTGTGTTTAGCAATCAGTGTAGTGACTTTGATAAGACAATATTTGATGTGAAAAATGTTGATCTGATAGATAGGTGAAATAACACATAGGGTCAAATAGAGAATTCTTAAGAATTATGGATATAAAGAAATGTAGTAAAATAGACTAGAACTAGAATGCAAAATTAATAGAAAAAATGTATTATTGTTTTGAGATAAAAATGGTTTGTCAGCTTTCTATGATGTGAAGAAAAAATTAGTGGAGAGGTATTATTAAAGATAGAGAATAAGGAATTAATTGATAGTAAGAATTTTTTTCTAAATAGGTGCAATAAAATGAAACACTAATGTTCAGGAAAAAAATTAGCTAGGAAACCAAGACAGGAGGGTAAATATCTTTGCTTCCTTTATAAAAGAAAAAGAGGTGAAGATGAATGCACATATAAGTAAATGTAGATTATAAAACAAGATGTAGAAAGAATTATTGTCCAATAGATATAATTTCTCTAGGAAGAGAATAAAATTAGGGACAGAGATAGAAAGGTAATACAGAGATAGAAAGATAGAGATGGGCAAAGATAGTTTAGATAGATAAGTAGATAGATAATAGATAAATGATAAATAGAATGATGGAATGATGAAGAGGAGAGAGAATAAGAGAAAATAAAATGAGAACATAGAGTAAAGTCATGAAGGTTTGAAATTGGTTTTAGGGGAAGTATAAACAGACACAGGTATTGCTGAATATCTTTAAAGTCTCACTTAAGTTTGAAGCATAATTATGTAAGGCTATAATTTACACATAAGCATTTCATATTTTTAAATAATAGTCCTCCATTACTAGTATTATAAGTTTAACCATAAACATGAGAATCTGGCAGTTTTTATTTAAAAGTTTTCTAAATATTTAATTATAAGAAAATATAAAAGTTTTAAAAATCAGAAGTAAATCACAAAAAACTTGATAAACAGAAAATAATCAACTACATATACGCATCATTAAGGAATGCTATAAAAAGTTTCTGGATAGAAAAAAGTATAACTATCTAAATGATACTCTTAATTATTTTTATTTGCTTAGAGAGATTCTGAGTAGTATGTTGGCTGCTCCGATTGCTTCTGTTATTAATATGTAGCATCCCACTCACGTGGCTAAATGGGTCACAAAGCAAAGTCTTTCTTTTAAGATTTATAAAAGAAAAAAAAACTGATTAACAAGGAAGTTCCAAGTTTTAAAGTCAATTTTATCAGGTACTTTGCCAAATCACTGAAACTAAATACAGTTTTTTCATCATTGCTTTATCTTTATAAGTTTGCATTGAGGACTCATGAGATAAAGCATTTCTGCACTCAAACAGAGAAGAAAGAAAGAAAAGTCTTGAAAAGAAAAACAAAAATAGTTTCCAAAGTAACAATTATTATACAAAGAAAAGAGGAAAAACTAAGTAAAGATAGGCAGGAACATATGCTGCAGGCAGGTTTAATGAGACAATTGTACGTGTAACTCACTTAACTATTGATCACTGTAGTCTGCTCTCTACAAGGGACCCAGAAAACTTTTGCCATGCAGAGTTGTGACTTTAGTGAGGATGAGCCTTAGGCGGGAACTTGCAACTACTCAGTGTGTATGTGATGGAATAAATATCTTAAGAAACTCTTTTTAATAGGCCCAATGGCCAAAGTAGGCAGGATTTCAGAAGCTACTTTCTTGTGTTCATTTCATGCTTTAGTCCGGCAGCTTCTTATTTAGGCAGCCACTGTGTTCAGCACATAGCAACAGAAAATAACGGTTAATGAGACCATGCAGGTTTTGGCCCTACTGCCATTTATCCATGTGGTCATAACCTCAATCAAAGACATGACCATGATCCCCATTGCGTGTGTGATCATAAGGTAACTCCGAGTAAATTGGACGGGAAGGACAGAAAAAAAAAAAAGAGGCTGTGCTTTTGCATTCAATTTGTTATAGTTACAAAGACCCAATCATTGTATCTTTTATGATTTGTTAAAAGGATTCAAGATACAGGGACTATTGTGGCAGAGGCATATAGTATTCATAAGGCATCATATAGAAAAATATAGAGGTCCAACAGTACAACCAGCTTGCTTGATCTCTCTACCTTCCATTGCTTTTAACATGTCAAGTGTCTCTGTCCTGGTGTCTCTTCCTTGTGAGAAAACACAAAAAGGAATGAATAACCCATTATCCACATAATAAATTTTAGACTTAATTTCTGTCTGTGGAAATGAATAGATATCTTTGGAAACAATTTTAGATGTCATAGGTTCCAGGTCCTGTTGTTACTTACTAACTGAACTTGGGTGAGTCACTTAACCTCTCTAAGCTTGTTACCATGTCTATGAAATTGAAATAATAACAGCTAACTTACGGAGTGCTGTGGGTCAAGCGCAGTGCTGTAAGTGAACAAGTTTTTGAAACACAAAGTACAGTACAGTTTGAAGTATTATTACTGACAGTAGTTTCTCTTTTCTCTCCCAATGATAAGAAAAATTGGAATTATTTCTTAAGATTTTCTTTATAAGTTAAAATGGAATCTATCCATAGAAAATATTGTCCTTAGTTACCTATAACTGGAGATGACAGAGTTATCTTCATGACTTAAATTGTTCAATTTCAGTCTTTAAATAAAATATCTATGGTAAAAGAGGCTATCAACTTTACAACCTAAGGACCTTTACTTATTTTAAGTTGGGGAATACTGTGAGTTGTGAAACATAGTGCTAAACTCTTAATTTTAATATCACTTTTTTTTTCTACCTGAAATTTAGGGTAGAAATGAGAGGGTAGAGTTAAGCATGTTCTTACATGAACTTCAAAAATTACACACACACACACACACACACACACACACACACACACACATATATATATATATATATATATATATCAAAGTACCAAAAAAAGTATACACATTTTAAGAGGTGTTATCAATGTATTACATAAATACTGATGGTAACCACTTTCAGCATCTCCTGTAATTGCAGAAGTCAAATGTGACTTGTGTTTATCTTTTGTTATCAGTATATATTGAGTATTACAATTTTAATACAGTTTTTTCCTTTCTTAAAATGTGTATACATTTTTTGGCACCCTCTGCCTATATCTGGCAATTTGTTTTTGCTGATTCCTTGAGATTTTGCCAGTTGCTTGAGCATGCCCACTAATAAAGAGTCATATTACATTTATCCAGCATCTACCAATCCCCATGGGTGTCAGTTAACTGAGAGGTTACTCTGTGTGTGTGTGTATACACACACACACACAAACACACACACACACACACATATATATATTTAGACAAAAACATTTAACCAGAGAATATTTCTAGACATTTTGACACCACCACCACCTATCTTTACCCTCTAAAGGTAAATTTGTCTTTGCCTATAGAGATTCTTCTCTCATGCTCAATGAAAAATTCTTCCATTGCCAAACACATTCCTAAGAGTTTAATATAAGGAACTGATTCATGGAAAGTGAGAATAAAAGGGACAAAGAGAAGAGGAATAAGGAAGAGAGAGAAGAGAATACAAGAGGAGAGCAGAAATGGAGACCTGGGGAGGTAGGAATGATCTGTACTTAAAGGGTAAAATAACTGTTTGTAAAAAAGAAATAATAGACAAAAAAGGAGTGAAGGGCAAGAAGAGAAAGAGAGATTCTCAAAAACTCAGCTTCTACAGAGCTTTGGATTAATTAATGAAAATGAGAAGAAACAAAATTGTAATTATTTTGGGGGGTGAGAAGTAGCTATCACCAATGTATTGAAATGATAAGGAGTAAAAATAGAGGGTCTATTGTGTAAACCACTATACCTTATGGATAGAGGGTTGATTTCAATTGACTTTATTAATTTTAATTTTGGGGCTATATGTCTTAGCATAAAATGTGGAATTATGTGATCCCAGGTATTTTCAGTTGGCATTTTAATGGTTTCAAAGGATGTTATCCCAACTACAACAACAGAAAATTCATGTATCCAAAGGTATTTTTTTAGTTACCATTTAGTGTATTGTAATGGGTCAGATTTAATGGAAAACAAGTCTGTCTTATATAGGCTTATTTAATAAATGTAAATATACATTCTTATATTTTTTCTTCCTCACTAGTAATTTCAGGCTAAAAAATGAACAAAAATTGAAAAAAATTGCCTCATGAAAATTAATAGTAAATAAAATTTTATTTTGTTTACTCTAAAGTTAATTTATCTAAGATTATTTAATCTAGAATTGTATCCAAATAGTTTGATTGTAGAAATTAGATACTATTAATTGTCTTTCTTTGCAAAGACCAATATGTGTTACATTGAATTTTAAAATTTTTATTTGATTTGGTTGAGGAATTTATATCAGTTTGAACTTTCTTTTTAAATATATGTATTAATATTTATCAAGTAATTAGTGTGCCAAACATTGTCCATTTGATAATTTTAAATTATTGTGTGAAATAATTGAATTTAAGCTAAGATTTAGCCATAGGACATTGGTGAAGACAAAACTCTTTCAAGCTGAAAAGTAAAGTATTATATTATATTATATTATATTTTAACTAAGAAATATCCTTAAATACAATCGCTTCTCTTTATTTTTCAAGTAATTCTTGAAAGTTAATACGGTATGACTGACATACTGTTAGCAAAATATATAGAATTGTTTTCAGCTCTGCAACGCAGGTTGGCACTAGGTGCTGATATTTTGCCAATACCACTAATGCAAAACATAGTGTTTAATTTTAATTAAATCTGAGAAAATAAATCTTGTTTTTTGTTCAGTGCTTGAAAACAGAATGAGAAATGACCAGTATTAGCAATACTGTTAGAAGAGTGTGTTTCTGATGGTGATGAATTAATATAATCATGCTGTGTTTCTTGGGAGAGTAACTGAATAGATCATAGGTAAGTAAAAGTAAACAGACAACATTTTCTAATCAACATTATGTGCTTTAGACCTTATTGTAAAAATAAATATAGTGCATAAATATTCAGTGTCCTGAAAACTTGAAGAAAAATTAAGGCTAGCTGAGAAGTGTATCTTCATACCAAAACTTTATTTAAGCTATTTCTCAATAAAATAAAAGAACAGCTGATAGACAGTTTAGTCCAAAAGATTAAGAAAATTGATCCTCCAAGGTGTTTGATACTAGGGAAGTTTAAAGTGCAAATCTAACTTAGACTACTATTTAATCCTTATGTTGGAACAGTGACTTGGTTTTACTGACCTATAAAAACTCATCTCCTTGTTTCTAAACAGACTTTTCCAGTCTTAATGATTTATTAATATTGACAATGTTGTTTCACTCAGAAACAAAAATTGGGGCGAACACATTGTAAGATGAATACTATGCAGTTAACAGTCACAGAAAACTCCTGCAGGTGAAAGAAAGAATTTATCTGGAACATTATCTCTTCTATTTTCTGAGACATAGAGAACTTCATTGCTCTGCTAGTTGTTTTTCTTTCCATCCTTCCTCATGAGAAGGCCTGTTCACGTTATGTGGTAGGAAGGAAATGAAGTGACTATTGCAACAAATGTGGGATAGAACTAATAAAATCAGAGATTATGGTTTGTACTGAGAATAAAACATTATAAATTCCATCCCTTAGTGTTATCTGAAAAAGGTAATTTTATAAGCATTAGGATATGAGTATTAAAATATGACAGTAATATAAAAATTTTTTGAACAGGATTTTCTTTATCACTGCTTTGGGTACTTTCTTTTTGAGCCCACTTTTGAGGTCTATAATACTATATGAAAATATGAATGATGGTACAACTCATTTTGATTTAATTATGTGTTCCAAGGAGAGTAGAAAGTCAACAGTTTCCCTTTTCTTATTGTTAAAATGTTATAAATAAATTACTTACTGGCTATTGTATAAGTGATTACCTAAAAAAATTTTCATTGATATTATACTTAAATGAGCTTTAATTAGGGGATTATATTTTAAAAAGTGGGCGAGAAAAAATGGCATTTACTCCCTCTAGTTTTCTTTTTTAATTTTTAAAATTTATTCTTATTGTTAGACTTATTGGGGTGACATCTGTTAGCAAGGATTACATAGGTTTCAGGTATACAATTCAACAGTGCATCATCAACTTGTATAATGAGTTCACCACCTAATGTGACTTCTCTGGACCCTTATCTCTTTGTTCCACTATTTCTAGTAGTTGAATCTCACTCTCTTATCTTGATGCCTTTACACCTTCTCACCTCCTTAGAGATGCTATGTTATTTCTCTCTAATTCCTTGTCTTTATTCTGATATTTTCTGGCACAATATTTTTACCATCTTTCACTTTTTAATTTCTGCTGCACTCTGGGATCCGAAAGTCCACATATTAAAATCATTAATGTTATTTCCACTTTAAAAGGCCTCTTTCAATCAGTTAAATTCAGACTCTTTATAATTTTGACCAAGCTATTAGTTAAGCTCTCTTTGCTTAAAAGTATTTTGTTTCATTATATCTATGGCTAAATCTATGAAACTAAGTTTTTCTGGTTTTCTAAATTCTTTCATTTCTTCTCTGCTGAAAATAAATAATTCTCTACACTCTTTTTTTTCCCTTAAGATATTCTTAGGGAATTACTCATTCTCATCTCTAGCCTTAACCTTTCCACCATAAAATAAATTACAAAGATTGAATTACTTACTGAGAAATTGTACTTTAATCTTTAGCTGTCACTTCAAAGTCAACACTCTAGAAAACAAGTAATAGGATTTCTTGTTGAACTAGTTCTTGGGTTTTTTGTTTGTTTTTTGTTTTGTTTTGTTTTTGCTACTTCTGTTATAATCTACACCTATCAGCGTAATGTTGCTTACTCCCACACTCCAATAGTGCCCTGCCTTGTCTATGTAGCTTAAGAAAAAGAAAATAGAAAACATTTTCATCTATTTTCTTATGTTCTTATTACCTCAAATCTAAATAAATCACATTTCAGTCCTGTTTCAATTATATGAGATAAAGTACTTAAAAGTCAGACTTTGTCAAGTATCAACTTGTAAGTAAAATCCAGTGATTACTAGTACCACTACTTCTATACTACTACTACCACCACAAAATCCTAACTTGCCTCCTTGCTTTATGTCTTCCTATTCAAAAACTTCCTGCTTTTAACCACCGGACTAATTTCCTAAAAATAATCTTAAAACAGAATGCTTCACTTTTAAATTTCAATGTCTCTCTATTTCTAACTATAATTTCTAGAACTGGTATTTAAGACTTCCATATTAAAACACCAATCTGTTTTCCTTAAGCAGGCTTCCTCTTGACAAAATCCTTTTCTGCACCCTTATATACCAAATTTGCCATCTTCCTTATCATCCCTAATATAAAATAATTCTCAAATAATTGTCCATGACTTATTTCACTGTCAATCACTGTAGTTTTTAGAAGAGCAAAGTCCCTACTTTTGGCTAAAATAGAAGAATACTATAATAACATTTATTATTCATTCTAAAACTGTAAAGTACTTATTCAATTAGTATTCTTTTAAATTTTGAATACTAAATAGTATAAGAATATTACTATAATTTTTTTAGTTTACATAGTACAAATATTATTCATCCATCATATTTGTTTATTAAAATTAAGAAACTTTCATATGAAAGAGTAGAAAAACAATCTATACCTTGCCAACTAAAAGAAGTAACCAGAATTTAAAAAGTCTGCATGACTTATTGATTTACCTGGACTGAAAGATAGAAAAATAACTAAAATAATGAAGACCAACTGACCATGATGCCTGAGTTAATTGTTATTGGGGATGGGTCTGGTCTTCCAGTGCTAGGCAGCACTTTTATAAAAGCATGACATTGACTGAGCAGGAAAATGTGTATGGACCAAGACAAATTAATTTCCATTATTAGAGAAATAGCTTAAAGCTCTGACTTCAATGATAGAGGCTTATTGAGATCATTTGAGGATATGACAGACAGACTACTAATATTTTTAAAAATTTTATTAAAATATAGCTACCATAAAATATTTCATTAGTTTCAGGTGTACACCATAGTTATTCAACATTTATATAACCTAAAGAAATGATCACCATGATGAGGACAGCAACCATCTACCACCATACCATGCTATCACAGTATTATTGACTATATTCCCTATGCTGTACATTATTATCCCCTTGAATTATTTGTTTTATACCTGGAAATTTGATGCTCTTATTCCCTTTTACCTTTTTTCCTTTCTAAAAAATTTTAAATTACAATTGACATTTAATACTATTTTATATTAATTTCAGGTTTATATAATTTAAATGATCCCTCTGACTAATCTATTACCCATCTTGCAGGATACATAGTTATTACCATATTATTAACTATATTGCTTATGTTTTACTTTACATCTCCATGACTATTTTGTAACTACCATTTTGTACCTCTTAATAACTTACAACGTTTTCATCCTGCCCTCCAAACTATTTCCCATCATCCCAATAACTCTAGTATCCATCTAACACCATACAAAATCATTAAACTATTTTTGGTTATATTCCCCATGCTATACCCTACATCTTTGTAACTACTCTGTAACAACATATCTGTATTTCTGAATACCTTCCTTTTTTGCTCTTAATCCCAAAACTTTTCCCATTTGGTAACCATCAAAATGTATTATGTATCTATGAATTTGTTTCCCTTTTATTTGTTTATTTTGTTCTCTAGATTCCAATATAAGCAAAATTACATTGCATCTGTCTTTGAACATATGGAAGCACATGTTCCATTGAAGTAGTATTTTGGGTTTTTTCAGGTAAATATCCTGATGTGGGGTTACTAGGTTATTCATTATCTCTTGTTATAGCCTTTGTTTTAAAGTCTATTTTGTCTGGTATAAATATTCCTTCCCTAGCTTTCTTTTTAATTTTCATTTCATAAAATATCATTTTCCCTCTCTTTACTTTTAATCTGTAGTGAGTCTGTTGTAGGCAGCATGTATAAGTGTCTTGTTTTCTGATCCATTCACCCACCCTATCATTTGGTTGCAACATTTAATGCCTTTGCATTTAAAGTAATTATTAATAGATACATAGTTACTACAATTTTATTATTCATATTTTTATATTTTGTTTGCTTGTTTGTTTGTTTGTTTTATAGAAGACCCTCTAACATTCTTTGTAATACTGGTTTGGTGGTGATAACTCGTTTAGCTTTTTCTAGTCTGGGAAGCTCGTTATCTGTCTTTTGATTCTAAATAATAGCTTTGCTGGGTAGAGTAATCTTGGTTGCATGTCCTTGCTTTTCATCACTTTGAAATCTGTGCCAATCCCTTCTGAGCTGCAAAGTTTCTGTTCAGAAATTGGCAGACAGTCTTACAGGAATTTTTTTGTAGGTAACAAACTGCTTTTCTCCTGGTGCTTTTGAAGTTTGTTCTTTCTCTTTAACTTATGTCATTTAGTTATCATACGTGCCTCTTTTGGTTCACTTGTTTGGGACTTTGTGCTCCTTGGGCTTGGATATTTATTTCATTTGCCAAGTTAGGGAAGGTTTCTATTATTATTTCTTCATATAGGTTTTAAATTCCTTGCTTGTTCTCTTCTCTTTCTGGTACTCTTATGATGCAATTATTAATACACTTGACGTTATCTCAGACACCCCTTAAACTACCCTCATTTTCTTGAATTCTAGATTTTTGGTTTTATTTTTCTATTTTGATTGGGTGTTTCTGTTAGTTTTATCTTCTAAATCACTGATTCTTTTCTCTGCTTCATCTAATCAACTATTGATTCCCTCTAATGCATTCTTCCTTTCAGTTGTTGTAGTCTTTATTTTTGATTGGTTCTTTTTTATGTTTTCTATAACCAGTTTTATGTTTCCTATCCTTTTGTTGAAGTTCTCCCTGAGATCATTGAGCATATTTATAACCAGTGTTTTAAGTTTTGGATCTGGTAGATTGCTTATCTCCATTTTATTTAATTCTTTTTCTAAACTTTGTTCTTTTATTTATTTTGTATATTTTTGTCTCCCCATTTTTGACTGCTTCCTGTGTTTGTTTCTATGTATTAGGTATGTCTGCTATATTTCTGGATATTAGTTAAGTGGACTTATGTGGTAGGTGTCCTATAGGGTCCAGTGGCATAGTCTACTTGGTCACCTGAGCCAGATACTCCAGGTGTGTTTCTTGTGTGGGTTGTGTGTGTGCTCCTGTTGTAGCTGAGATTTGGATGCTGTTTGCATGTCAATGAGAGGAATTCACTCTCAGGCTGATTGGTTGTGAGGACTGGCCCTGACTAGTGGAGAGGCTATTGGGCAGGGGCTGACCCTATGAAGCAGGATTCTCTTTAATAGGGCTCTGGTACCTGCTATGTCTGTCCATTGAGTGTGTCACTCTTGAAGGTGGCCAGGTAATCTTCCAAATGCCAACCTTGGGACCTCCTGAGAGGAGCTGTGTTGCAAGCCAACTTTCGTCACAGTGTTTCCCTGCCTGGGATCACCTGGTATGAGCCATAAAGCAATCCACAGATGGCCACCAATTGTGCTGGTTTTGGAGGTCCCATAGAGGCCAAGCCATGAACCAAGAATTGCTGCTGCTCGTGCCAGGCTTAGGACTGCTCAGCCATAGGTATGGGACATGCTGAAGCCAAATGCTTCTTGTTTAGGCTTTGTGAACCTTTGAGAGATTTTAGGAAAGTCCATAGCATGAGCCAAGACAGGCCATTTATATGGAAAATCCACTGGAAGCAGCTTGAATGTGCATAAAATTTGGGTGGGGTGGGGTCTCAGAGAATCACTAGGGCAGAGAGGATGAATGGTATTAGCCAGGTTGATTGAAACTCAGATATGGTAGCTACCTATGTCTGAATGCTGAGAAAATGAGGGCTCAGTGAAACAGTAGAGTTGGCCAGCACTTCTGTCTGGAAAAAAGCTGCCTCTCCAGCCCTTACCCTGAAGTTGTACAATTCACTTCCTGCCTGTATATGCTTAGCACCTTTCAAGCTGCTGTTCCAGTGCTGAAGCTCAGAGCAAGTGAGGTTGTCAGCTAGTAAGTCCACCTGCAGGCCCTTTAAGTGGAATGCCTCACGTTCTAGTCACCCTGTTTTACTCAGCTATAATCTTTGCTGGTGTTCACAGCTGAGATTCATGAGGACTTCTCTTCCTGGCACTAGAACCCTGGGTTGGGAAGCTTGGTGTGGGGTCAAGACCCCATTGCTTTTCTGGGTGGAACATTTACAACTGAGATATTTCTCCTAAATTTTACAGTTACATGTGGGTATTCCCAGCCTGTTCCATGTTTCTGTTCCTCCTCCAAGTCTTGTGGTGGCTTCTGTATATACTTAGTTGTAGGACTTTGGTTCAGCTAGAGTTCAGGCGATTGTCAATGAGGGTTGTTCTGTAGTTTAGTTGTAATTTTGATGTGGCTGTGAAAGGAGGCAAACACAGCATTTACCTCTTCACCATCTTGACTGGCTAATTTTTGTTATTTAGGTTTTCTTAACAAAATTATGCAAAAACAAAAATGCATTTTTGTAAAGTACTACTTCTCTTTAAAGCACTATCTATGCAATATTGTAGAGAAGATGCTATTAAGTTTTTAATACTTTTCTCAGAATAATATTTAACAGTGTGTATATAAGAATTTTATATTAAATAAAAAGATTAGTAATAATTGTATGTCCCATGTACTGTTACCAGTGTTTAATTTATATTAGCTTATTTAATACTGAGAACAGTTCTATAAAGAATACATTACTATTATTAAGTTTAATAAAAATGAATGTACTAAATTTTATTTCACACTTTCCAAATTTTACCATCAAACAAAATATTTAAAATGCTGTTTGTACTTGGTTTTATAGTTTTTGTCTGGTAAATCACTATATATTACAACAAAATCAAACAAAAGCAGAAGAAAAAAGAAATCTTGTTCCTGACAGGATGTATGCAAAAGATTATTGTAAATGATTTGTCCTTGAATGAATCTAGTTTTCCTGGTGTTAGGCAGAGTACAGAAAATATTTATCTTTGGAAATAAGAACAAGATAGACAGTCCCAAGGGCAGATGGGTTATGGAATCTATTGCAAGTCAGTACTACAAAGTTTCCCTAAATGAGAACACATGTGTCATGTAAGAAGCAAGATGGTTACATTTTTCAAATTAGTATTTGTCTACCCTACTATTTTCCTAATTTAATAGTTATAGACATATAAAAACCTACATTTATGTAGGAGTGGAGAAATGAAAACAGGCAAATAAAAATATTTAGAAAAGACTGTAATTTTGTAATTTGAAATAATAAATTTGTGTGATAATCTTCTGAACTATAAATTTCTATTTAAAAATTGTTCAAGTCTGAAAACCTTGTATTGCACTAAGTGATAGAGTCTTATATCAGTAATGACTTATAATCATTATACATTGGCAGATTTTTAGAGATATTACTGATATATGCTGGCTTTTAACATATGGCATTAAGTTCTAAAATTTTAATTTTGATTATGATACACAGTAGTAGACTCTGAGTCTTTTTATTCCATGTATCTGAAGACTGCAAAGTATTGTAATTAATTTAATTTTCAAGGATATAAAAACACATATTAGGAGAATGCTAAAAATACTTTTATTCTAGATTTCAGCTGTCCAATATGATAGCCACTGGCCATCTGTGTCAATATAATCTTTTAATTATTTATAATTAAATGAAAATAGACAATCTGTTATCCTATTCCACTAGCTTCATTTAAGTTTTCACTAGTCATATGTGGCTAGTAGCTACTTATTGAACAGTGCGAGTATCAAACATTTTCCCATTGTTAAAATTCTAATGGGAAGTGATGCTCTGGAGTTATATTCTTTAAAACATAAAATTTAGATTTTATTTAATGTAAAGTCCTTTAAGAATTTTAAATATTTTTCTATAATGTGTAATATACAATGAGCATAAATATTTGTTTAAAATATAAGTACTATCCTGATATAATCTATCAGTATGCTATCATTTTATGCTAATTATTTATTTATATTTTGTATTAATATAAAGACATACTTTTCGCTATCTTAATATGTTAAATATATTACATGTAATCCTTTCTGCTTATCAAGTACCATAAATTACCTAAGCTTTACTTAATATTATATTTTATGTTTGAAATATAATCACCCAGTTTTATATTAAATAAACATCAAAAAATATTTTTGTAACATATTGCTTTTTTTAGAATTGAAACCATTTTACCTAAATTTCTGAACTAATCTTAACAGGGAATGAATTAGACTTATAGAAATCTTTAGTTTTTAAAGTCCATTAGTTTCTGAAGTATTGAAGCACACTAAGTTTAAATTGAACCTGAAATTGAACAAGTGCTTCTAATTGCTGTTTCTGGCTTAAAAATAGGCAAAGGGATTGTGCTCATAGTTGTGAATTAATGAAGTCCAAGAATTTGTATGCATGTCTAAAGGTTATCTTAACTCTAATATTTACAACTTTGAATACATTCATGTAAATTAGAGATCTAACACTAAAGGGAAGCCACTTTTAGAAACAAGTATAGCTATGTAACAAATTATATTCACTCAATAGTTTTTCATATTTAACTGGGTTGTTCAAGTGGATTGAATTCTGTATTTACTCAATTAAAGCCACAATTCAATTTATATTTTTTCATAAAAAGAGATAAATATACGAATGTACAAGTACATAGACATTTAATGTGGAATGGAATGTGTCTTCTTTTTAAGGATAACATGTATAAAGTTTCCTTAAATTCTGAAGAAGATAGTACTAAAATATCAGACTATCTTTTTCCTCTCCAGAATGTCCTAAAATGTACCAGGACACCATCCTGTGTGTCTCACACTCACTGCCCCTTACAAGCCCAAATAGGAAAATATCAGAAAATAAAGGGGGGTAATTGAGGTAATAAAGTTGTAGGCCTACAAGAAAATACTTTTGTGATTTCTCCTCTTCTCTCTGTGGTCAAGGTGCCAGTATCCTCAAGATAAATGAGTAAGATAAGAGAACCATTCATAAACATTGGAAATGTTTCTTGGAGAAACATATTTTTTACCTATCCCATGATGAATGTTTGCTATAATAAAAAAATTGATTAGCTTATGGCAATCCACCTGTGTAGATTCCAAGAAATAATTATCATGTGGTCTCTGGGGTTTTGGAGGACATACGAAAAAAGACAGTTGCTTGTTTCTCAAATATATATTTCTGAAGATATTTGAGGCTTGTAGCTACAGCTCACAATAAGTTAACAAGGAATAAAGGCAGTAGAAGAGTTAGCTAATCTTCCTTTTTCAGCGTACCAATAACATGAGAATTTTCCAGGTAGTTGCTGAGAAAGAAAGATGGTTCTAAGCCATCTTGAAGGGCATTGTACCAAGAAAATGGTCTATTTGGGATGAGGGATTCCAGCAATTAGCTGTTGTAGAATATGTACTACAGGAAGTAAAAGTCAAGAGGATAATACCATAAAGGTTTGTGGTTTAATATGTAATTATGAACTAAGAAAATTCCGGAGGTTTCTAAGAGTTTGCCAACTCCAACCTGTGAAAGATACAAAATTTGAATAATTGTCCTGCAAAACATCAATCACAAATGTCTTTTGTCTTTTTCTCTTTTATGCATTTCCTCAACACTTGATTCTACCCTAAAAGAATCAAGATGGATCATGCCTTTTTATCTACAAGAGATTTCTAAGTCAAGATTCAGACAAAAGCTGGGTGGGGGTAGGGGAGAAGTGAGAGATTAGAAACTATCAGTTTTATATTATAATGAACTGTTAATGTGGATATGAAAGTGGTTTTAATTCCTGAAAGTTATTCCTTGAAGGACATGGAATTTTTCAGAGATGTTGTCCTAGGACAAAGAAGAAAGCAAACTGAGCATGATTCAAGGCCAGGGTTGCAGAAAAATAAAGACATTTTTACTGTTTTCTTAACAAATTTAAACCTTTCAATAAATTTGTTACACGTACATAAACCCAATACTTTTCTAGATGAGTATGTCAATAATGAATGTCACTGGTCAAAATGAAAAATGGATGAGAGAAGATGAATGGCTATTAGTAATTCATTACTTTTTCAAAAGAAAGAAAACATAAATAACCCATGGATGCAATCAATAGTTTAATGTTTATTTGGGGACGATTGGGTCAGGGAGGGGAGAAATGGGAGGGGGTGGGAGAAGAGGGAGGGGAAGCTAAATGTAAGGTGATGGAAAGAGAAGTCACATTAGGTGGTGAACTGATTATACATCAAGTTGACAATGCACTGTAGAATTCTTTGCCTGAAACCTATGTAATACTTGCTAACAGATGTCACCCCAATAATTCTAACAATAAAAATGAATTAAAAGAAAAGAAAGAAAACACACTGAAAATTCATAGGATATAGGTAACAGTACTTATCTTAGGTTTTTCGAATCTACTCAAACAGTTTTTGTTCAACACTTCCCAATTTTAAGATCACTTTCTTTTATAAAAAAGAAAGAAGTTGAAAAGCCATTTTTCACTATCATCTGAATATTATACTATTTCACTTAGAACTATGTCTAACTTTATATTTTCCTTTTTTCTTTTACTTCTAACATAACCCAAAGGTTTTTGTTGTTGTTATCTTATTTTACTTCTATTTGTTAAACACATCATACAAAATGAAAATATAGGGTTTTGCATTTGAACTACTATTAACTGCTTGGTGAAGTGGGATTGCCTGGAAATTTGGAAACAGATTATAATATTATATTTCATAAACATAAAAAAATGTGAATCTCTGGGTATTATATATACCCTAGTTTAGAAAACAACCTTCCCAAAAATAATAAAAGACTAATCATGTAACAACATATTTCAAAAAAGGAAAAAATATTATATCTAATTAGTAATATGCTATTATATTAAACTGATATTCTGGAGTAATTATGTATAATTCTAGAAAACTGAAAAACTGTATGGATATTCAGAAATAGTCAGATACATAGAAATCTCTGGAAAGCTTAGAATTTAGAAGAACATGTACAAATTATAGAAGAAATGATTTATATTGAAGAGTAAGCGAAAGGATATAGGAAATGAAAATATATCCTAGCATAAGTGAGTGCCTGCAGAGAAAAAAATACTTAAGTATAAATTCCTTTATGGATATGTAAACATTTATAAAAAGAATAGTTACACTCATTTTTTTCCCTTCCCTTAGAATTTCACTTTATTAGAAGATTCTGCTAAATTTGATATTGTTAGTTGTATTTTAGTGCAGTCATACCTTGGGACTCAACTACTATGAAACTGGTTGAATTTAGTTCTCAACACATTACAATATGAACATTTTGTCCCGTACTTATCATTTGTTTGATACACAATGCACATCCCCTTGCAATCTTATCTAAGCTTCTGTGGTCAGTTTGTATTTTGGGTTTGGGAACACATTAGATTTATTTACATTATTCCTAATGAGAAAAATTTGTTTGGTACTCATTGTGCCTCTTGGAACCATTAATGAGTACCATGGTACTACTACAGTTTGTTGTTATTGTCACTGATGTTATTCTCCTTTGGATTACATTCAGAGCATTTTACTCATTAGTCATGCTATATTTTGAGCCAAACAAGTGGTCAGTTTTTACAGATATTTCAAGCTTGTAGGGCACACAGTTTTCTAAACAAAATATATAATGCTTGCGTAATTATCTATGTTTGATGCAGTTGTATTTAAATCCCCCTTATGATCATGATTTTAACACATTCTACTTATATTTCTTTGCAGATTTTGTTGTGAACTGTATAAACTTTACAACTTTATACCTCAGTACTTGGGTCTCCAAAGAGCAAGTGAATCTTTCCATGTAACAAAAATTTTATTCTCAATTATTTAATATATGATCAATATTTAATTGTACTGATTGTATTCAATTGTTATAACTATGTTCTTTATACTGTTTTCTTAAATTTTAGATCCAATCAAAATCTCATTGTATTCAGCTAATACAATTTACTTTACCACTCAAAATACTTGTGAGATTCTACTATATTAGTTCAAATAGACCAGGGTATTAATTCTTGTATAATCTGTTTACACACACACACACACACACACACACACACACAGACTTGAATTTATCTATAAATTCTTCTTTTGTTGACATTTAGGCAGTTTTCCTACTCCTTTTTGTCATTATAAACCATGCTGATACAATTATTTTTTTACAAGTGTCCTTTTTTTAATAGACATTGATGTATTTTTTTCTTGTGTGTATAATTAGAAATGTAATTGCTATCTATTTGGGTAGTCATGTCTTCTACACTTACAATATAAATTGCCAAATTATTGTTCAAATTAGTTGTACCAACTTATACTTCCAAGAACAAAATGTTAGTGCTCATTACACCTCTTATCTGCCAGTGGTTGGTAATTTCAGATTTTAAAATTTTGACAATCTGAATGCCATAAATATAATGACTTTGTAATTTGATTTTGTATTTTTATGATTATTGATGAAGTTGAGCTAGAATGAAATGGTTTATTAGACATTTCTATTTCATATAATGTGACTTGCTTTTTAATCTTTGTGCACATTTTTGTTCTGAATTGTCATTTTTTTATTAATTTGCAGAATATAATAAAACTCCTTATTCATATGTATTGAACATTTTTATCCAGTTTTTGATAGATCTTCAACATTTATTATGATCTTTGATGCCAATATTATTTTTTCTTCTCATTTAAACAGTCTATTTTTAGAACAGTTTAGTTCACAAGCAAAAGTAAGCAGAAAGTACAGAAAGTTCCCACATACCTCCTTCCTCCCACTTCACCCTCACATACAACCTTCCTACTATCAACATTATGCACCAGAGCATTATATTTATAACCATTAGTGAACATACCCTGGCACATCATTATTGCCTTGAATTCATAATTTACTTTAGAGTTGACTCTTGGTGTTGTATAATTTACAGATTTTCAAAATTATATAATAATATGTATCCAATGTTATAGTATCATAGAGAAGACTTTTATTTCCCTAAAAATTCTGCTCTGACTATTCACCTTCCCTCTTCCTTAATCCCTGGCAACCATTGATCATTTAGGTGTTTACATACCTTTGCTTTTTCCAGAATGTTATTTAGTTGGACTCACACAATATGTAGCTATTCATATTGGCTTCATTCACTGAGTAATATTCACTTGTTTCATCCACATCTTTCCATGGTATAATAGCTGGTTTTCCTTTAATGCTGAATGATATTCTACACACATACACACACATATGTACACACACACACACACACACACACACACACACACACACACAGAAATCAATTCTTATTAATTTAATTATGATACTCATCATTTAAAGTACATAAAAGTTGTCTTTTTCTTTTTTTTCCTTTTTTACATTTGAATTCTTCAGCATACAGTTAGTTTTGGTATAGAGCTTTAGCCACTAATCTTTGGTTTTTATGACTCTTTGTAATTAGCTATACTTATAAATGAATCAGCTTTAAATGCTGCTTTCAGGTGGGATGAAACAGTCTAAAATGTCTATTTAGCTACTAATTAATCCCATAAATCCTTATAAACAGATCTTCAGTTTTACAAAGCCCATCACAAACATTTTACATTCTTTGTTGATATTGATTTAAGAATGGACACAAAACAAAAGCATGGAAAATTAGTCCACTGTTAAATAAGATTCATTATCAATTGTAGAATTTAATTAGATACACTAGGTAAAATATTCTTATAAATTGTAACACAGGAAGAGATAGATTCGAATTTTACCAGATGCTGTCATATCTGGACATGGTTATTAGGCATGTTATGGTTACCTTGCATTGTTGCAGAAAGCTATCCTGAGGACCATGCTTCCATGCTGAGCATACAAGACCAAAGATTCGGGAAGAATTTGAATCCCTGATAATGTCTCTTATCAGTTCAATTAACCAATAAAAGAACCTTCCTACTTTATTTTTTTCTCATTATGTGAAATAAATATTCCTTATAGTTTAAGTCAATTCGAGTTGATGTACTATTGTTTGGCATTGAGGAAACACTTACTCATGTAAAGGTTCAAGCTTCAATAACAGTTTCTGCCATTGTCCTTTCTTCAGAATAAATACATTATTCAGGTATTAAAGCTGTCACTACAATTGGAAGTTTCTTTATTTATTTTGGAGTTTAATCCAAGATTTAGAACTTAATATCAATTCTCCTAGGGTATAACAGATATTTTAAATGAGTATATTAATACTATAATCCATTTTTTAATGCAACACTTAATTTGATAATTTAGTACCTACTTTTGTCTATCAGTAACCATCAAAATTCAAATTAAACTAATAGTCATACAGATTATATTGTGTCTTATTGTTACTTTGGTTTATGTGTGTTTGATATTAATTTTTTTCAATTCGGTATGTTTATTATCATTTTATAGGTGACAAAACTAATGCTTAAAGACATAACCCTAAAATGTAATTAGGTATTGAAACTTATGCCAAATCCATTAATAGAAAAAAAATGTAAATGTGTCTGACGTGTAATAATAGATTTTAATTTGATATTTAATTATGTTTATGGGTAAATATATTATGTGCACCCATTTGTAATAGACATATATCCACATGTCTACATACACACAAACTTAATCACTTTAAATTTTGATACCATTATGCATATCAGTAAATATTTATTGATTATTTAATACATTAATTATATACTATCAATATAAAATAATCAACTGATTTTCAGAGTTTTTTTAAGAAAAATTTTATTAAGGTATAGTTGACATGCAATATTTATACTAGTTCAGGTTTACAAAATAGTGATTAAATATATATACATTATACTGTGATTATTGTAAGTCTAGTAACCATCTGTCACTTTTAATCTTACTTTTTTAACTTTTTATTCCTTTATAGAATATTTTAATTGTGAGCAAATTACTGTACAATCTAATACCTTGTTCAGAGCACATGTAGATTTCCATTTGCTTCTTCTATTGATTCCATGAAGTCACTGATGTTTTTCTCAAGGCATCTCACTTCAGTATCAAATATATGAATTATAACTGAGTAGTTGATAAATATACAAGAGCAAATACCTCATACAATCAGTTAATAATGTTAAACAAAACACTTAGAGAAATCTTTGAAGGAGAGTTCAGATTATTTTAAGTATATATACAGATTTTTATACATACCCTTGGTTCTATGTACACACACACACACACACACACACGCACATACACATACACACGAGAGCTGTCCAGAAAAAATACAACCATTTTCAAGATGACAATTTTCATAATACGTGGCTGGACACACTCTGGACAGCATTTGTAGATACAGTAGACTCTCAGTTAACTGGCACCCATAGAAATTGATAGATGCTGGATAAATGTAAGTGTAATCTCCATTAACTGGCACTTAAGCAATTGGTACTCTCAAGCAACCAGCAAATTTTGCCGGTTGCTTGAGATTTTGCCAGTTGCTTGAGTGCTGGTTAATGGACACTCTACTGTATATCTGTAGATCTATATGTGTGTGTGTGTGTGTGTGTGTGTGTGTGTGTGTGTGTGTGTGTATACACACATATATATACATATATATATACACATATATACATAAATACATATTAACTCATGAATATTATATAATTCTTCAAAAATTTAATAGTAGTTTTAAAAAACTTAAAATAACACTATTACTCATGATTTTTTAAAAAAGTATTGCTTAGAAAAATGCAGAATAAAACATAAGATTTTAGAAAACCAAAGCAAAAGATTTGGACTTACAGATTTAAGGTCTTTATTTATAACCTTATACCTAAATTACAAAACAATTAGCAAAAACTTGACCAAAAAAATGCCCTACATACTGTATACAGAAGATCAGTTTTTAATATTTAATATTTACATTTTTGCTATGATTTGATTTTTATTTAAATATTAATTTTTCCATTTAGATTTTTGAAGTTTCAAAATATTATCAATTTAATGAAAATTAAAAATTAAAAAGAATCACTTTTAATTCCAGTATAATGATACAAATTTTCATTACTTTCTCTGTATAGTCTGTTTTTTTTTTTTTACTGTACCAATTGATTAATTCTGTGTCACCACTAACTTCAACCTGAATAATAAAAGCATTCTAAAAATAATTTACCTTCACCTAATTTTTTTTTTAATTTAAAACAAACTAAAAAGGCTTTGGACATATTTTAATTGGTAATCATGAGAAGCTAGGGCAGATTGAAATGTCTCTGAATTTTGCTTTCCCACCTTCCAAAATTTGGGATAATTTCTTTTATTTTCTTCCTCTTTTTTTAAATTAATATTTTTATTGTTAGACTTATTGGAGTGACATTGGTTATCAAGAGTTACATAGGTTCTGGGTGTACAATTCTACAGTGCATCATCTATCTGTTGTATGTTTACCACACAGTGTGAGTTCTATTTCCATCACCACATATTTGGCTCCCCCGCCCTCTTTTCCTGCCCCTTCCCTCTTCTCCCACCTTCTTACCCCTTGCCCCCAAATAACCCTTAAACTATTGATTGTGTCCACGAGCTTGTTTTTATTGTTTTTTCTTAGTTGTTTTCAGTTTTATATTCCTCATATGAGTGAAGTCACATGATTCTTGGTGTTTTTCTGTCTGGCTTATTTTGCTTAGCATGATGATCTTTAGGTTCATCCATTTTGTCACAAATGGCAGTATTTCATCTTTTCTTAGTACTGAGTAATATTCCATTGTGTATATGTACCAATGCTTCTTCATCTAGTCATCTGTTGAAGGGCACTTTGGTTGTCTTTATGTCTTGGCCACTGTGAACAGCACTGCAATGAACATTGGGGTACATATGTCTTTGCAGACTAAGGTTTTCAAATTTGGGGGGTATATCCCCAGAAGGGGGATTGCTGGTTATATGGTAACTCTATTCCCAATTTTCTGAGTGAGGAACCTCCACACAGTTTTCCATAGTGGTTGTACCAATTTACATTCCCACCAGCAGTAGGCAAGAATTCCTTTTTCTCCACACTCTCCAGCACTTGTTATTCCATGTCTTGTAGATAATAGCCATTCTAACATCTATGAGGTGGTATCTCATTGTGGTTTTGATTTGGATTTCCCTGATAGATAATGAAGTTCAGCATTTTTTCATATGACTGTTGGCCACTTGTATTTCTTCCTGGGAGGGGTGTCTGTTTAGGTCCTCTGCCCACTTTTAAACTGGGTTGTTTGTTTTTTTTGTGGTTAAGATATTAGACCTTTGTCAGATGCATTGTTTGCAAATATTTTCTCCCATTCATTTGGCTGTCTTTTTGCTTTGTTTATGTTTTCTTTTGCTGTGCAGAAGCTTTTTAGTTTGATATAGTCCTGCTCATTTATTTTTGTTTTTACTTCCCTTGCCTTTGAGTTCGGGTTCATGAAGTCTTCCTTGAGCCCTAGGTCTATAAGGTCAGTATTAATGTTTTCTTCTATACAATTTATTGTCTTGGGTCTCCTATGGAGGTCTTTAATCTATTTTGAGTTAACTTTAGTATATGGTAAGAGTTCACAGCTCAGATTCATTCTTTTGCACATATTATTTTCAGTTTCTCCAGCACCATCTACTGAAGAGGCTATTTTTTCCCTTTGCATATTTTTTGCTCCTTTATCCAAAATTATTTGTCCATAAATGTGCAGATTTAGTTCTGGGATTTCAATTTTGTTCCATTGATTTATGTGTCTGTTTCTCTGCCAATACCGAGCTATTATGATTATAGACACTTTGTAGTATAAATTGAAATTGGGGAGTGAGATACCACCAGCCTTATTCTTTGTATGTAGTATTGCTTTGGCAATTTGAAGTCTCTTGTGGTTCCACATAAATCTCAAAACATTTTAATCTATTTTGTGAAAGTATGATTGTAGAATTTGGATGGGAATTGCATTAAATGTGCAAATTGCCTTGGATAATATGGTCATTTTAATGATGTTAAAACTTCCTATCCATGAACATGGCCTTTATTATGTTGAGGTACTTTTCTTCTATACCCATTTTATTCATAATTTTTTAAAATTCATTTTTATTGTTAGACTTATTGGGGTGACATCTGTTAGCAAGGTTTACATAGGTTTCAGGCATACAATTCTACAGTGCATTGTCAACTTGATGTATAATAAGTTCACCACCTAATGTGACTTCTCTTTCCATCACCTTATATTTTGCTTCCCCCCCTCCTCTCCCACGCCCTCCCCTTTCTCCCCTCCCTAACCCACTCATCCCCAAATAAACATTAAACTATTGATTGTGTACATGGGTTATTTGCTTGTTCATTTCTTTTTTTCTTTGCTTTCAGTTGTATATTCCGCATATGAGTAAAATCATGCAGTTCTTTGTTTTTCCTGTCTGGCTTATTTCACTTAGCATGATGATCTCCAGGTCCATCCATTTTGTCGCAAATGGCAATATTTCATCTTTTCTTACAGCTGAGTAATATTTCATTGTATATATGTAGCACAGCTTCTTTATCCAGTCATCTGTCACAGGGCACTTTGGTTGTTTCCATGTTTTGGCCACTGTGAACAGCGCTGCAATGAACATTGGGGTACATAAGTCTTTGCGGACAAAGGTTTTCAAGTTCTTTGGGTAGATCCCCAGAAGGGGGATTGCTGGGTCAAATGGCAGCTCCATTCCCAATTTTCTGAGGAAACTCCACACTGCCTTCCACAGTGGCTGTACCAGTTTGCACTCCCACCAGCAGTGTACCAGAGTTCCTTTTTCTCCACGTCCTCTCCAGCACTTGTTATTCCTTGTCCTGTTGATAAAAGCCATTCTCACAGGTGTGAGGGGGTATCTCATTGTGGTTTTGATTTGCATTTCCCTGATACTTAATGAGGATGAGCATTTTTCCACATGTCTGCTGGCCATTTGTATTTCTTCATGGGAGAAGTGTCTATTTAGTTCTTCTGCCCACTTTTCAATTGGGTTGTTTGTTTTTTTGTTGTTAAGTCTTATTAGTTCTTTATATATTTTAGATATTAGACCCTTATCTGATGCGTTATTGGCAAATATTTTCTCCCATTCAGTTGGCTGTCTCTTTGCCTTGTTGATGGTTTCTTTTGCTGTGCAGAAGCTTTTTAGTTTGATATAGTCTCATTCATTTATTTTTGCTTTTACTTCCCTTGCCTTTGAGGACAGGTTCATGAAGTCTTCCTTGAGTCCTAGGTCTATAATTTTAGTTCCTATGTCTTCTTCTATAGAGTTTATTGTTGCAAGTCTTATATGAAGGTCTTTAATCCATTTTGAGTTAATTTTTGTATATGGAGAGAGTTCATACCTCAGGTTCATTCTTTTGCATATGTTTTTCCAGTTTTCCCAGAACCACCTACTAAAGAGGCTGTCTTTTCCCCATTGTATGTTTTTTCCTCCTTTATCAAAAATTATTTGTCCATATATTTGTGGGTTTATTTCTGGGTTTCTATCAATTCCTTTTGCTATCACAACAAAAAGAATGAAATACCTGGGAATTAACTTAACAAAGAACGTGACAGACTTATACACAGAGAACTATAAGACACTTTTGAAAGAAATTGAAACAGACTTTAAGAGGTGGAAAAATATCCCCTGTTCATGGATAGGAAGACTTAATATTGTTAAAATGGCTATTCTACCCAAAGCAA